>JAVJIF010016732.1:0-86324 GCA_038442645.1 Agave tequilana | reverse complement strand
AAGCAAATGGATCTCACTCCTAGGATGTTAAGCCTAAGTATCAGGAGCACTGGCTCTGATACAAATTGAAAAACACCTAGAGGGGGGGTGAATAGGTGTAGTGCTAATCTAAAACTAAATGCAAAACTAAGTGCGCTAAATGCGGAAGCTAATGCAAATTATGCACAAATTAATACAATACAACAAGTGTAGCCGAATTCCCCTTTCGAGGCTCTGGGACTAACTCCCCTTGATTCCCCTTGAAAATGGGTTGAGCGCTATGTGAAGCTCTTGTTGGATGAGTATAAGTTGGGCACACACACACAAGCAATCCAAGCAATGTGCACACACAATCAAGCCAAGCAATCAAGGATATAGCAATATGGATTATGCAAGGCACAACACAAGCAAATAGATATGATATGACAAGATGAATTATGCTCACACAAGCAAATATGATATGAATGAAGTAAGATGCTTTGCACAAATGTAAAGAGAATAGAGTTGAGAGAAATTGGATCAAACGCTAACACAAAGATTTGTTTCGAGGTTCGAGTACCCAACTCTACATCCCCGCCTACACCACCGTGTAGGATTTCCTAATCCACTATAGGAGTACCAAACTCCTCTCTCAACCTTTACAAAGCCACCGAGGCTATACAACCACAATCCACCTCTACCGAAGAGGGATAAGGCCCGTAGCCAAAACAACAACCACAACCAACACCTCTACCGAAGAGGGTTTATAACCAAACTCAATCACCTCACACTTGAGGGATACAAACCAATCACCCGATCACCTCTACCGAAGAGGGATTACAACAAGAATAAGGGTGTAGACTTAGAGGTTACAACAACAACCTCAAAACTCTCTCTTTCTCTTTCTTTTTCACAAAACAAAGATCCTAATAGTTTAGGATAGAAGATATAGCTCAAGTGTGGAAACTAGGGTTTTGGAACAAGCAACAAAGAAAAACTACTTGGGGAAATCTCTTGTATATGATAGAAATTAAAGATCAAATCAATATCCCAAAAACCCTAGTTTTCTTTGATTTTCTAAAAACCCAAAAACAATAAAGATTGAAAGATTAAAGCCCAAACACTTTTGAAAAACTTGTTTTAAACACTTCAGGAAACCAGAATTTTTTCTCTTCAAAAACTTGGCAAAATCCCCAAGAGATGGGGTTTTTATAGCCCCAACAGGAAAACTAGCCGTCAGAGCTGAGCTGGCAGCTCTGACAGGCAACGGTCGACCGGCCCGGTCGACCGCCAACGGTCAGAAATATGACCGTTGGGCAACAGCGGTCGACCGGCCTGGTTGACCCAAAAAAAAAACAGAGAGCAGGGCTCTATCTCGGTCGACCGGCGGTCGACCCAACAACCCGAGAGCAGAGCTCTCAGACCCGGTCGACCGGCTCGGTCGACGTTTTTGTGTCTGCCAGACGTGCACATCTGTGCACGTCGGTGACCCTAGGGGTCGACCGGCTCTTGGTGCGGTCGACCGTCGGGTCGACCGACCAGCTTGTCAGCACAAAAAGAGTCAGAAATTTGGGAAAAATATTTTCTAAAAAATCTTTTATCTCTTTTTAAAAATACCATAAAAATTGTTTTATTATTTTATATTGAAGCTCAACAAGTGATAAAATTTCAAGACAATATATCAACATATCAATTCATTTTTGTGTCTTGCCAATTTTATCAAAACAAAACTTGTATTTTTGCAACTTGATTTTTCCAAAACATGAATAGGATAGTCAAAATAAGTTTGTCTAGTAACTTTAAAGCATGTATGTATATCTAGAACATATCTAATATACATAGAAATAAAGTAAACTTGTTTTGATCTACTATTCATGAAAACCAAAATTCAAAACATGAAAACGCATGTGTTGTGCACTTGAGCATATCAACTATACTAAACTTTACAAATTGGATCTAAACACACTAACTAAACTATGGATACCTAAGTCTTTGTGTCAACAAGAAGACTTGCTCCAAAACTCCATCCATGGGCTAGGCAATGTGTGACCTTGACGCTTTGGCCCTGGAAACATCATGAAAAGCTTCTAAACACCTTGTTGAAGCTAATCACCAACTAATATCTTGGTTATGATCTGAAACTTAAACAACACAAGATTATTAGTAAACATAACTACATGAGTTATCATCATCAAAACTAGAGTGGACGGCCTTTGGGCCAACACATGTAAGGACACATCATGGTGGAATGAAGAGGTAAAAGCTGTCATTAAGATCAAACGAGTCTCTTATAGAGATTTGAAGAAAAATTGTAATGGAGTGAGTTTTGAGAAGTATAAGCTAGCCAAGAAGGATGCTAAGAAAGCGTTCAGAATGTAAGAGCTAAAGTGTATAAAGAAGTGTATGAGAAGTTGGACACCAAAGAGGTTGAAAAGGATATATATAGAATTGCTTGAATAAGGGAGAGAAAGACTAGAGACTTATGTACTGTTAGGCGTATCAAAGATGAGGATCAGAAAGTTTTAGTTCGAGATGAAAAAATCAAATAAAAATGGAGAGAGTATTTTGACAAATTGTTCAATGGTAATTCTACTCAAGAGTTGGATGACCTTACCATTCAGTGCCAGGATATGAACCATAGTTATATGCGCAGAATTAGCGAATCTAAAGTTAAAGAGGCCTTAAAGAGGATGAAGTCAAGGAAAGTTGTTGGCCCAGATGGAATTCCTATTGAGATATGGAGATGCTTAGGAGAGGTGGGCGTGAGATGACTGACAAACCCCTTTAATAGATCTGGCTAACTAAAAAGATACCCAATAAGTGGAGGAAGAGTACTTTAATACCTCTCTATAAGAATAAGGGTGATATCCAGAGTCGTTCAAACTATCGTGGAATAAAACTTATATGTCACACCATGAAGCTTTAAGAAAGGGTAATTGAACATATGTTAAGGCAGAATGTTACAATATCAGAGAACCAGTTTGGGTTCATACCGGGGCGATCGACAACAAAGGCTATTCATTTACTTCGTCAACTTATAGAGCGATTTCGAGAGAGGAAAAGAAATTTACATATGATTTTTATTGATTTAGAAAAGCTTATGATAAGGTGCCAAGAGAGGTATTATGATGGACATTGATGAAAAAGGGAGTCCCCATCAAATATATTGACATAATCAAGGATATGTACGATGGAGTAGTGGCAAATGTCAAAACTTGTGGAGGCATAACAATTAATTTTTCTATCACAATTAGATTACATCAAGGATCTGCATTGAGTCCATTCTTATTTACCATAGTGATGGATGAGCTTATTAGAGCTATTCAAGATGAGTTACTATGGTGTATGCTATTTGCTGATGATATTATTCTAGTAGATGAGACGAGACTGGGGTAAATGCCAAATTGGAGTTATAGAGGCAAACTCTAGAATCTCGAGGTTTTAGATTAAGTAGGGCCAAAACAGAGTATATAGAGTGTAAATTCAGTAAACAGAGAATCTGAAATTATAGTATTGTGAGACAAGATGGACAAAAAATATCGGTGAGCAGTCATTTTAAGTACTTGGGTTCTATTATCCAAAAAGATAGGGAGATTGATAGTGATGTCAACCATAGGATCCAAACTGGCTGGTTGAAATAGAGGAGCGCAACATGAGTTTTATATAATCGTAACATTCTGTTATGGCTGAAGGAAAAGTTTTATCGAACTGCTATTAGGCCAGCTTTGTTATATGACACAGAATGTTGGGCTATAAAGAGACATCATGCCCATAAGATGAGTGTAGCAGAGATGCGCATGCTTCGTTGGATGTGTGGTAACACGCGGACAGATAAGGTAAGAAATGAGGATATTCGTACTAAGATAGGTGTAGCCTCTATAGAAGAGAAGATGAGAGAAAATCGCCTACGATGGTTTGGTCATGTGCGACATAGACCTACAGATGCCCCAGTCCGACGAGTAGAGCGTATCAATTTAGGGCAAGTTAAAAGAGCGCAGGGAAACCGAAGAAAACATAGATGGAGGTAATACGACAAGATATAAAGGCTAAAGGTCTTAGTGAAGGCATATTGCTCGATGGAATGAGTGGAGAAAGCTGATCCGTGTGCCCGATCCGGCGTAATTCTCTTTTGGTTCATGTAGCCTACCCCAAATACTTGGGACATATGGCTTAGTTGTTGTTGTTTGTTGTATATACACACAAACACACACATCCATGTATTAATGCGCATCCCTCATCATTATGTTTACACAACCATGCAATAACTTACTCACACACTCACACACACAAAACACTATAGATTTGCTAAGAGGGAAGAAAGAACCTGAGAGTGAAACCCAGTGAGAGGAGCACTCATGCCCGCGAGGGTGGCGGCCTGGTGTGCTCGCCGGCGGAGACGGAGGAAGGAAGAGAAGCCACGGAGGAGACGCCGAAGTGTTGTCAGCGCTTGCCGGAGAGGAAGGAGAGAAGGCACGGCCTTGGGGCTGTGCGCGGTCAAGATGGGAGAGTAGGACTCGACCAAAGTAGAATGCAGGGCTCGCCGGGTGCTCAAGGATGGTGATGGAGTGCGCCAAGATCAAATGAAGGGGATGATGCAGCCGGGTGGTTTGTCCCAAGCTCGACGAGGAAGAGGAAGAGCTGGGATGGGGAGTACACGTAGGTGTTGGGGAAGAGAGGTCAACGAGGATCTGCAGGCCACGGAGGAGGTCGCCGTCGGAAGTTGGCTCGGCATGTTGGGGTGGTTGGGTGGCATAGCAGGGATGAGGTAGGCGCTCCGGTAATGGTGCGGGTGTGGTGCAACCGGGTAAGGAGGAGGCACGACCATGGTTTTATAGAGAAGGAGAAAGGGAGAGAGAATAATATATGAAAGAGAGAGAGTGTGTGTGTGTGTGCGCGCGTGCGCGTGGGGGTGAGAGGGTGAGTGGGGAGATGGAGAATATAGAGAGAGAAGGGGAGCGTGGAGAACGTGAAAGAGAGATAGAGGGAAACATGTGATAGAGGAGGGGAGCCGGTGAGAGACATGGGCTTAAAGGTGAAGGAGAAAATGAATTAATTGGTGTTTAAATAAAATATGTGTGGTTTACAACAACGTACCCAAGTGGTCAAGTGGTGTAGACATTGGAGTTGGGAGCAGTGGGTTATGGGTTTGAAATTGTGTGATCACAATAAAAAGGTTTTCTTTTTATGTGGGATAAAAGGTTAAATAATATTATGTGGCCTGGTGGTTAGATCATTCGATTCATATGAATTGGACTTTGTTCAAAACCTGAAGCCTTATAATGATTGTTTCTATTTTATTTTTATTTTATTTTTTTATTTTAATTGCATTTTTTATATAAACCAGTATTTAATTATTAGTTTATTAGATTAAACTCTTATTAATTCAAAAAAATTTTAAAAATTCTCAAAAATAAAAGATGTAATCCTGAACATCGTTCTGAATCCAGATCTCTGAAATTCATTTCTGCTTGCTAATTAAAAATCTCAGAGTCAGTCTATGACACTGATCAATCCCGAATTGAGATTATTCTCCAATAATTTCTAAAATTTTTTAAAAATATATAAAAAATTCAAAATATTAGAAAATAATATTTTGTACTGAAATAGCCTCAATCCAACTACCAGGATGGTTAAATTAGGTATCAAATATCAGTATTAACACAAGTACATAAGGAACTGGAGTTACAGTGTGGGCACTAAACTTTATATAAAAGTTTGGTAAATTTTCATACAATGATTCTTTATTTAAATTATGTTAGGGTCAAGAAAATGACACGATTGACCTCTAGCTTTATTTAAACTTTATCACAACTTTTTTATTATCTTTTTCTTTTTAGCTTACCATTACATAACAAATTAAATTATTATTATCTAGATGGCAAATAAACAAAGACAAATGCGAATAATCTAAATTTTATAGTAGATATAGTTAGGAATAAATTTAAATTATAAATTTTATTTTAGTTCAAAGCTAGCTTGTATTACTTATTAAAAATAATTATGATGTATTTAACAGTCTAAAGACACTAAATTATGACCATAATTATTAACTTAGAGAAAAAAGTAATAACTATTTTATTCATAAGTAAATTTCAAAATAAAAGTTATATATATATATATATATATATATATATATATATATATATATATATATCAAAGGATAAGTTCTCTAAAACTACCATGAACATTTAGAATTTTACTCAAAACTTCTCTCAACTTTTTCTTATTCTTGAAGCTACCATGAAGTTTCCCATATTTGCTTAAACATAGATTTCATTATTTCTCTTTCTAAAATCATGTCACAGTGTAGCATAAGATACTTTTATGACAAAAATACCCTTGAAAAATTAGTCATATATGTATATAAGTTTTGATGAAGACAATATTTAAAAAGTCACAAAAAACTCTCTAAATACCAAAAATTCAATATGTGGAAGAAGATTATTTTTCTGTAAACAGACCCTTGTAGTATTTAATGACATGAAAATTTATTTTGTAAATAAATTATTTCAAAAAGATAAATTTTTATAAAATATGGACAATTAGGACCTTTTACTTGCATCATTAACGGTGCAGGAAGTTTTAACAAAAAAATAGAGTTCATGGTAATTTCGAGAGCTAAAAATTTGAGGGAAGCTTTGGGGAAAACTCTAATGCTTAATAATAGTTTTGAAGAATTTACCCTTTATCAAATTTATATCAAGATCTTCAATGTCCACAACTAATATTTTGAATTGTTTTCTAATTTCTCTTTATTTCATTACATTTAATTGTTTGTGTCTGAAACTGTATGAAAATATGCATAAGGCAGGGCCAAAATTGATAGCGAAATGGGAAACTAAAAGAAAGAACGAAAAACATCAACGGTTTTATACCGGTCCATGTGAAAAAAATTATATATAAAAAAGGCAAAACTAGTTCAACATATAAAAAATAGATAGTAACTCATGTTTAAAACGATTGAGTTCTAAGAAATGAATAAAAAACATCATCCATATGTCGAAATTATAAGTTGTTATGTTTATTTATAATATTCAATAAACATATTTTGTAGTAATAAAGTTATAAACGCTTGTATTTTTAATTTTCGCTAATTTTAGATATCTTGATGAATAATTAAGTGTTTTCTGCAAAAGTCTATGACAATATACATCTAATATTAAAAAAATCAATAGAAAATAATATTTATTGTTTTGAATTGAAATTAGTTTTATAACTATCTTAAATAATTATAAAATTATTTCTTTTCAAAACAACGTAAAGAAAATGTAAAATGTGTTTAAAATAATTTTAAAAGGATTTTCTGAAAAACACGTATTTTTTCTCTGTATTCCTTTTTTTTGCCCTAGTCTATGCCCGATATTCTCCCTTTAATTTCGGTCATGTTGTCAAGTCTCAACACATCACTAGAATTATTCTGATATGTACTAGCCTTACAAGTTTTGGGTATCGTTAGAGGATTCTTGACAATTCTCTTCTTTACATTCTGAATGAAAATCTTCTTTAATAATAACAGTGAGATAGAGGAAAAGAAATAAGATGATCAAGGCATTGATATCGATGCATTCACAAAGAATCATATCCGTGTGTGCAATTAACATGGCAGCTGAAAGCCATGCGACTAGGAGCACGAGCTTTAGATTTATTTACAGACAAAGCCCTTTCATAATAATTTATAAGGTTGAGAACATCGATTGAGCACAAGGGGCACCTTACCCTTGCAAGTTAGGTATTTACATAATTTGTTTTCACTTTTGAGAGCCTGTTTACAATCTATAACTGTGATGAGCTTGTTTGCAATCTATAACTGCTAGATCTTTATGTGTGTGTGTGTGTAATGTGTGAGAGAGAGAGAGAGAGAGAGAGAGAGAGAGAGAGAGAGCGGGTGGATAAAGAAAGAGATCTCGTGGTGTTTATAACTAGAAAAGAATTTCATAAATTGCAAAATAGCACTTTTGTATTTGCCTTATTCTACAAACGTCTCTTACAAGTTAACCTCAAAAGCATATATATGCAAATTAGTTCAAATTTATAAGGACATATAAGAAAATAAAGATAAAGAGAGATATGAAATATTATAAAAAACTAAAGGATATATATGCTAGAAACCCTTGAAATAATATAAACAAATATTAAATAGTAATAAAATACCAGTATGGAAAGAACTTAATATATGATGACCTATAGGTAAAGAAAAGAACAGAATAAGTCTAATATTTTTTATTATAATCACAACCCTTTTAATTAGAATTCTAATTTGATTGTGTCACGCCCCGCTTCCAAAGATACGCTGGAGAGGAGAAACGACGAGTGTCGGCGAGTATATATGCGAGGAAAATGCCCCTCGTATACACGCTAAGCCTAAAGTAACTTGAGCAAATTATATAAATCAACTATATAAATTAATATCACTGCAATAAAACATATAAATTCCTACATAATGGTAACAATATTCTATAAACAAATCAAGTAGAACAATATAAAGTCCAGGCTATAGAGAATTAATAAAATCAACAGGATGAAAAAAAGAAGCATGAATAGATACCAAGACCGAGTGATCGAGCAAAAGAGAACTCTGGCACTTATCATAATGCGGGTGATCCTCCCCAGACATCTGATCAGCATAAAAGAATCTCTAGACCTAAATAAGCAAATTCAAGAGTGTCAGAAAACTCTTAATGAGTGTGTAAAATAAGAGAAGGTGCCTGTGCATGTACGTGTGAGTATACAATACTACTACTATAAAATGTACTGAATGCAGGTGATCCTCTCCATGGATCAGCATAAAAGCATCTCTAGACCTAGATGCGCAAATCCAAGAGAGTCAAAAAACTCTCAAAGAGTGCGTAGAAAAAGAGATAGTGTACGTGCATGTTACGTGTGAGTATATTATGCTACTACCATAAAATATACTGAATAAGAAATATCATGAATGGGACTGAAACTAGAAGATAGTATAGCATTATATAACGTCAATCAATATGCAGTAACTTAAAGAGTAAAGGGATCAGTCTATCACAAACAGGTGTCTACAATAGCATGCATATAAAATCAAGAGAACACACAATCAGTTTACGATATCATATATAAGGTTCAATTATATTATTAATTATGTTAGCGAACACCAATTGCCACATGCAGTAGGCGTATCCCATACTACACTTATCACACATGTCAATTGAAGTCCTATGTTATTGAAACTGATTGGTTTGAGACATCGTCCATATTTTAGGCGGGTTCCGTACATACCGGAACCACGGCGCAATCACCTGGCGCTGAATGAGATCCTACTGCTACGTAGTTATAAAAATAACAATATAAATAATACGGGATGCCAGTCATCCCCCAGAACCCTGCAGTGGAACCGTATCTCAGCTCCGCAACCTGTATCCTGGTTCATCCGAAATACAAATGCCGTCTCCTTCATCCATTTCCCAATCCTAGTGTAAGTTGTTTAATTATATTATTACTTAGTTTACCTTGATCAATCAATTATCTATACTACTTGAATCACTAGGGCAATACAGTTACAGTAACAATTAATTTTCAATAACAATATAACAACTTAACAATTTCATGATGTTACCATGTAACAATAATTTCCAAAAATTTTAGTAACACGAATATGTCAAATATTTTCTAAATAAGGTCATCAAAATATTTAGAATTAGTAATATGATTTCTGGCGCTTATAATAGTTTTGATTGTTCTTAAATGTTTTGGAATTAATAAATAGTAAATCATCCAAACAACATAATCTCTAGAATTAACAGCTAATTACTAACATTTATAAGATATAATGTAATCACAAGGAGGACATTTTTGGGCAGGATGTGTAATCAATCATGCAATAACTAAGTCAAGAAAATCGTAATTATCTTTACACTTTTACACACTAGAAATAAAATAAATATTTTAAATAAATAACATGAAATCACTAAAATCACCGAACGAGTTAATTGCCACAATAAAGCTTAACATATTTGAAGAGGTTCAAAACTGCTCATCAAATACTAAGTAAATATAATTAATCAATTTAACATGGTAATGCATAATATATTTTGAAGAGGGAAAATACTCACTAATATATTTATAAAAGGTATTCTACCATTTCATATTATATTTGAAAGATAAAACACTTTCTGTTTAATATGGAAATAAGATGATTTTATTAAACACAAAGAATATTGTTTATTTAAATGGATTTTATAAAGAAATCACTCAAAATTTAAAGTTTGACTTTTAATAATTTTTCACTATTTATAATTATGTTTATAATTTTATTTGTAAAGAATGATTTATTAACATTCCAAAACAATTCAATCTTCTAAATTTAGCAACCATCATTAAAAATGTATTCTCATGACCGAATGTAGGCATAAATTAAAGATCCAGGGTATAAGATTATAATATCCCTATTTTGAAATACGGTATTTAAATAAAATATACTGGTATTTTAATAAATACATGTACATATATTTATTATTATTAATTCTTATGTTAGTTACTATTACTAATTGCTATTAATTACTATTATCATAGATTATTATGATTTTATTAATAGGTAATATTATTACAATTATTTTGTATTTTGCATGTGTATAAGTGAGCGCACTCCTCTTCTCCTATTTTCATTTTTCCTGTATTTTTCTTTGGCCCAAATCCAATCCCAGTCCTATTCCTCTTTCTATTCTTTTCCTTTTTCTTTTTCTATTCCCTAAGCCTACGAATCAAAGATTAGGCCATATTTCCTTTTCCCCACTTTTATTCTCTTATTTCATTTAAATTCAACTAAGCCTAACATACTTTAGCCTTACCCACCTATTTTCTTTTTCCCTTTCTTTCATTTCATTTCTATTCTATTCCAACAAACTAAACCCAATCTAAACCCAGGCCCATTTACATTTATCCTTTCCTATCTTTTCTATTTTCTTTTTATTCAAGCCCAAGCCATCAATCCAAACCCATAACCCAATCCTACATAAAATCATAATTCTAATTCTAATCTAAACTACAAAAACCTAATCATAACTAACCCAATCCCAATCCAAACAAATCTCTATTATTATCTCTAACTAATCAAAACCCAAAACCAAATATCTTCTTCCTTCATCATGCACACACTTATCACCATCTCCCACCAAGCGCCGCCACATACACCCTCGTCGGCGCCCTCATTGTAGCCTTCTCCTCCGCCTGATGTCGCCAATACCCCAACATCCAACCACCTCGGCAACACCCCATGGCCGCACCATCTCCTTCCTCCCCATCTTCTTTTCTTCTCCTTCCACACAACACCCACATGCAATGCCTCCGCCGCCACCATGCTCGTGACCCTTCCACCTTCGTCGAGTGCTGCCATTGAACCCCGCAGCCGTGCGCAGCCCCCATGCGTACCTCCATACCATGGCCGGACTCCCTCCATCGACACCTCCTCCAGCAGCACAATCTTCCTCCCCGGAGCCATCGCGGCCTCCGCCATCACTCCGGAAACACCGTCCAGATCCATGGCCACGAGCGTGACCTCCGCGGCCTCCGCCATCTCCGACGAGAGCCCAACTATCACCGCCACGCGCGCTGCCTTCCCCCTGCACCATGCGTGAGTCTTTCTCTCTCTCCCTCTCTATCTCTATCTCTATGAATGGGTGTGTGTTTATGTTATTTTCTCTTATTTTGTTTATCTATGGGTTGTGAAAAATTGTGTACATGTGTGTACGTGCATGTGTGTTGTGTATGAACATGTGTGTTTATGAAATTCTCTTCCCTTCTCTCAAAATGTGTGTGTTAATTTCAGTCTCTGTGCATGTGTGAACATGTGTGTGTTTAGTGTGTGTGGTTTGGGTATTTCTCTTTTCGCTCTTGACCTTTTTTTCACTCTCAATGTTGTGTGTAGCACGCCACCGTGATCTCCACCCCATGGCCGTGCGCCGGAGACCCCTACCTGCATTCAACCTCTGCTCGAACACCTCCTCCCCTTCTCGTCAGCCGCCGCAAACCACAAGCAATACCCCCTATGGCCGAACCCACAGCCCGCCATTGACAATGCCTCGCATGACCAGACCAGCATCCCAACTCCGAGCTCCGCCACTACCTCTCCGGTGAGGTCCGCCACCCATCTCCCCTTTGGCCATGCCTCCTTCCTCACCCACGCAGACCGTGCACGTCCCTTTTCTCTCTCAACTCATGCAACTGCCGTGAGCCTCCTCCCCTTGCTCGACGTGTCGCCAAAGCGCGAGCACCCTCTCTATTGTTGTTGTCGCTTACTTGAGCACCACCTTGAAAGTACACCTAGAGGGGGTGAATAGGTGTAAGGCTAATCTAGTGACAAATAATATGGAATTAAAAACTAATGCAACACACTTAGTGTAACCAAAGAGTGTAGCCGAATTTCCAGCGAAGGGCTCTAGACTAACTCTTCTAAATTCCTCTAAATAAGAGTTGAGTGCTATGTAAAGCTCTCTTGGTTTAACAAAAGTATGGCATACAATCAAACCCAAGCATATATATGATATGAATAATATGATGCAATGTACAATATAAGAGAGAGTTAGAGATAGTGGATCAAACGCAAACACAAAGATATGTTTCGAGGTTCGAGCACCCAGCTCTACGTCCCCGCCTTCACACAGAAGGATTTTCACTAAATTTTCTACACAGGACTTCTCACACAGGAACCTCCACTGAGGATTTGGGTACTACAAACTGGGAGTACATAACTCCTCTCTCCAACAAATACAACCACTACACGAGAGGCAAGGCACAACACAAATCACCTCTACACTTAGAGGGATGGGCACTTAGACAAACAACTACAATCACATCTACACTTGGAGGGATACCAATAAACCCAATTGCACAACCTCCTCTACACTTAGAGGGAAAGGCTTAAAGCCAAAGCAATGGAAAGGTTACAACTCTTGGTGATCACAAAGACCACAAACCATATTCCCACAAAATAGATCCTAATAGATAAGATAGATATGATAGGCTCAAATGTGAGAAAATAAAGAGTTTGAAAATCAAAATCACAAAGAAATACTCTTGGAAAAACTCTATATTGAAATATAAATGAAGATCAAAACAACTTCCCAAAGACTTTCTGTTCCTTGATTTTTGCAACCCTTTAAAACAAATAAAGATAAAATCTTTTCGCTCTAAAACTCTTTTAGAAACTTATATTTTAGCACTAGAAAGAATGAGAATTTTGCTCTTAAAAAATTTATGCAAAATAGCCCAAAGGAATGGGTATTTATAACTCAAAATAAAAACTAGCCGTTGGGCCAAGACAGCAGAAAAAATTTGCTGTCGGTTGACCGCTCAGTCGACCGGCCAACGGTCAGATTTCTGACCGTTGTGCCACGGTCGACCGCCCGGTCGACCGAGCCTGGATACAGAGAGCAACAGCTCTCTGCCGGTCGACCGCCCGGTCGACCGGGCCATTTCCAGAGAGTGAAGCTCTCTGGCGGTCGACCGGGTCGGTCGATCGGCCTACCAGCCCAGGCTGCGTGCACGTTTGTGCACGTCGGTCGACCGGACCGGTCGACCGACTTCTGTGTCAGTCGACCGTCCGGTAGACCAGCAAACAACCATTACAAACAATTATAGGGATTAAAAACTCGACTTTTGCCGTTTAAAAAATCTCATAAAATATACATAAATTCCACAAAAATATGTTCTTATAAGATCTTTGAAATACAAATATGTGTGACAAAATTTTAACACATATTATAAACTATTTGAACCATTTTTGTGATATTGAAATTTGACTTAAATACAAAAACCGTATTTTCTAAAAAACCAAACTTTGAAATGGAAATCCGATTTTTCTAAAACCCATGTAAATACAAAAACATTATATTGAAACAACTTTGAAGCATATTGTATATGGATAGAATTCAATATACATATAAAGATTTATATCTATGTTTTTGACATGAAATTCAATATCGGTTAAACCAAAACCGAAAACCAATAAGCTTAAAACTTGTGTGTTTATGTGAACTTGAGCATATCAACACTATCTAATCTTTACAATGATCTAAACAAACTAAACTAAGCACAATACCAAAGTCTTTTTGTCTCCAAGCCGACTCGATCCAAACGCGATCCAACGAGCTTGACTCCATCGAGTACTAGATGCGATCTTAACAGTCGAGCTCTTGAATCAACATGTGAAAGCTCCAAAATACCTTTGTTGAAGCTAATCACCTACTAATATCTTGATCAAATATCTAAAACTAAATATCACAAGATTATTAGTAAACTATAACTACATGAGTTAATCATCATCAAAACTAGAGTGAAAGGCCTCTGGGCCAACAATCTCCCCCTTTTTGTTGATAACAAAACTCATAGAGTTATATATGCATGGATTAAAGTTAAGCTTCATAGAAGCTCCTCCTTAACTCATGCATAGCAATAAACATAAAGATATGTAATGAATGCTCAAAATAAACATGCATAAGTGAAGAATGTTTCTCCCCTTTTACATAAACAAAAACATATATGCATATACCAATTGTAAAAATGAACATGCATATAAACTCTAAACTCAAAATCATTCTCCGAATGTCTAAACATGCATATAAACTTAAAAATATTCTCCAAATGTCTAAACATGCATATAAACTCAAAAACACTCTCCAATTTCTCTCCCCCTTTTTATCACTCATCAACAAAGGGGTGAAAACAAATCAAACAATAAAGATATTTATGTGACATATATTCATGAAGAGGAGAGACGTTAAGTTAACTCCCCCTGCATACATGCATTTATATGAAAAGAGATGACTAAATCCGAACCACATAAAGCATAATATGCAATGTATAAAAGGAGATATTAAGCTCCTACTACACACGTGTACTACATACCAAAGAAAGGTCAATCACTTCAATATGACATACACTTAACATGAATCTATATATAGAGAAGATGTTAAGCTTCCCTTGCATATAAGCAATACAAATCAAAACATTATGATACCAATTAAAAAATATATCAAGTTAGGATGAAGGTATACATGGAAACATCATATACCAATTTATGATACCAATGGAAAATAACTAAAACATTTTGAAGAGACCAATTGAAAGTAAACAAAAATTTTAAGATACTAAAAGATACCAATGTGAAAATATCTTGATACCTATTTAAAAAATCTTGTAAATTTTGATACCAGTAGAAAATGATACATTGTATATTTTTGATATCAATTTAAAGATACATACATACATATATACATACATACATACATATATATATACATACATATATATACATACATATATATATATATATATATATATATATATATATATATATATATACATATATATATACATACATATATATATACATACATATATATATATACATATATATATATATATAGGAAATCTTGATATCAATTGAAAGTAACAATCAATTTCAAGATAACTTGATGCCAAAAAAATTGTAAGTTTTTTATACCAATAGAAAGTGTAAATCAAATTAATTTAGCTAAGCATAACTCATATCAATATAGATACCAATGGAAAATGAAACATGATATCAATATTGAAAAAGTTAGCATGTACAAAACAAAGTATTTTTCATCATAAAGAATGGGAGTAAGATATCAATTGAAAATGAAATCTATTGAAAGATACCAATTTGAAAGATAAAACATGAATTCACTCCTCCTTTATGAAATACCAATAAAAATCATGCACAAGCTTGTATGAGATACCAATTAAAAAATAATTGTTATGAAGGACTAAATCAAGCTTAGCATAAACATGATTTGTGCTTTAAGATGTAAAGACATAGTAAGCACAATCAAATCACATATATATGTATGAAAATATAAATATCAATCGAAATTGATACTATTTGAAGTTGAAGCATACATATATAGAAAATATATGAGTATACAAAATAAATATCAATTGTGATACCAATTGAAAACACTATGAGGATCAGGTGTATAACTCATAAATACCTCCCTTTCATGTACATGTTAAAAAGATTTTCAGTTAAGCTCTCAAGGCATGGTCGCCCATCCGTTCGCCCTTCGATGGAAGGGGTTTTCAAAAATAAATTTGAAAATAATTTTAGCATAATTGAAAAACACTTCCAAAATGAAGAAATACGCAACTAGTTTTATGATAAACTTGAAAACTAGTACGAAATCCTTCAAGTAAGGAATAAAACAAGAATATATTTTATGTAAAACATGTAAGTCATACGATCATCAACACTCAAAATCTATAAAGTACATATCATTCTCATGAAAACAAAGTCATGAGAAAACATCAAGTAATGTGAGTGTAAGAATCATGTAACCACAAAATCATGGGAATAGGCAATAAAGCTAAATATGACATTCCTTTGTAAACATAAAAAACATGAAGATATAATTTTCATCAAAATAATTACTAACTCCAAGGCATATGTATGTTTTGTCTAAATCTAAAGGTATACATACACATTCCTAAACACAAAATGAGTTCATAATAAAAATTTGCATGAAAAGCAAATGACTCAAGGGTATACATGTATATCTAAAGTTTTAAACAATTTAACATATATATGAAGTTAAACATATGAAAACATGTACAAAATGGGAATACAAGTTTGAAATGCATGAATCATCAAAAATAGGCTATATTAGTACATCTAATGGGTACAAATGAGCAATTTAAGCACAAACATATAATAGTCAATTTGTGGCTCACTAGTTGTACAAGTATATATACAAGTTTTAATGAATGTTACATTTAAACATGTAATCAAAACATGAAGCACAAAAAAAATCATAAACCTAACCCAACATGATCATTATATGAATGCACATGTCTTAGAACAAGGATACACACAATAGTTAAACTAAAGTGAGAACACAAAAGTAATAGTCCATATAAACATGGGTGTATCTCAAATACTAATCAATTTAATTAACATGGCATTTAACATAATAACCATTAAAACATGACATGCAAAAAAAAATCAATAAATGAAAGCATGTAAAAAATATGGAAGTTAGAGATCGTTACTAAAATCATTAGGGCACATTCTTATATCTCCAAACCATGGTGGTCCTTCTACTAAACTCCCTTGAAAGTGATGCATACAAAAATGTCACCGTTTAGCTCAGAACGCATTCACCTCAAGGCACCAACAACTCTCACATCATGTGAGAGCCCACACCTACATCAAATAAAATAGGAGTGGCTTTTGGTACCCATACTCTTTTGGGTCCTTGGGGTTAGCACCTTTTCTAACCCAAACAAATCTATTTGCAAAATTATCATTATGTACTCTATCATAATAAAATCTTGTAAGGTGGCCCTTACGTCCACAATGTATACATGTTGTTTTCCATTGATTTGCAAAGGGAAAAACTTACAAAAAAGAAAAGGGTCGAGGAGCTAAATTACAAGTAACACAAAAGATTACAAGTAGATCTCCTCGGAGATTCTAGAGAAGTGTGCCGATAGGAGTCTGATCAGCGCGCGACCACTTGTCCCTTTGACGATGCGAGCGATGAGATTCCCTTCTCGCCTGGTTTGGGGAATCGGAGAATAGAAGGTTGGTAGAACCCTCTTGTTTCTTCTCAAAACCGCCTTCACTTAGGAATTCCTTCTCGCCTGGTTCCGGAGATTCCTTGGGAAGAAGGTAGGTATTAGGGTATCAGCACCCTGATTAGAGAAGCAGTTCTCTAAAGTCTCTGAATTCTTGAAAGCAAGAGACTAGATCTCTGTTTGTGCGTGGTGCGTTCTCTCGAGAAGTCTGCCGTCTCTCTAGAGCGTATCGCATGTGTTCTCTCCTTGTGCCCCTGGTGGGCTATTTATAGGGAGAGTAGGGGTATAATTGTCCCTTGAAAATTTGAAAACAGATTGAATCAAATCTGTTTAAATTTGGAAAGTAGCCTTACTGTGAGGCTAGAATCAGCTTCTGCGAAGCTAGAAATAGCAGGCGGTTGATCCTCTTGATCTGTTTTGATCCTTTCCATATAGTTGGAAGATTTTCCCTGATCCTATTACTCGTTTTAGGAGAGTCAAGAGATTATGGCAATCAACTGCCAAATTTGATCTGAGATTTGATCTTGATTAGATTTGATCTCAATCATGATTAGATTTGATCTCATCTGGAGATTTAGTTGTCAAAGGTTGACCATAGCAGACCCGCAGCAGAGCTGTCGCGTCGAGCTCACAGCGGAGCTGGAAGGCGCATGTGGCAAAGTCAGAAGACAGCTCTTCAGCGGAGCTAGATATCGTCTGTGGCGAAGCTACCGAATATCCTTCTGCTTCAAGCGAAGCTAACTCTCTGCGGATTTAACTGAGCACTTCAGGCGAAGCTATAAGTTAGCTTCCTGACGGAGCTGTGAATGGCTTCAAGGCGAAGTTGGATGATCTTAGCCTCTCAAGCGAGGCTGTCCCTTTGGGCTCATGTGATGCTAAGTGCTAGCATTTTAGACCTGCTGAGGTCTGTTTAGAGACAATCTGGGCTTACTGTCTGCTTCACTGGATCAGAGAGTCCAAATTGCTTCCTTGTCCCTCGGAGATGGGTGAAAACTGGTCGTCAGCTTATCTGTCACTTGTCTTTTGTAAATGTCAACAAGTACAGAATTGGTCGTCAGCTTGTCTATCACTTGTCTTTTGTAAATGTCAACAAGATTAGACATTGTTCGGACCAATCAGCCTATCTTTCACTTGTCTTTTGTAAATGTCAACAAGTTTAGACATTTTTCAGGCCAGTAAGAATCTTGTCTTTTTTAAAGTGTTAACAAGACCCCTTCAAAGTTTTCGAAAGTCTGCAATGGCTCAGACTTCGAAATACTTTGAATTGCTTTGATCGGTGATTTGTGAAGTACGAACATCGCCATGGTCGTTGAGTTCAGCTTCACTTTTAATCCTGCTTTGGGATAGATTCGCCGAAGAATCGTGCAGATTCGCGACTCTGATTAGCTTCGCGTCTTGGTAGCTTCGCGTCTGGGTAGCTCCGCATCCGAGCCTCCCGGAATAAGTTCGCTTTGGAACATCTTCCCTTTCCCGAGGCCAACTGCTTTCGGCCAGTTACGAGAAAGATTGCTCATTTTTCGAGGTTAGAATAACCTCTCTTGCATTAATCGAGGGAGATCATTCCTCCTTTGTGCGCTTCCAAGGGAGAATATTCCCTTTCTCAAGGCTTAATAAATGCCTTAATGAGGGAGATCATCTCTTCCTTGCACGGTTTCGAGGGAAACCGTTCCCTCTTTCAAGGCTCAATAAATGCCTTAAATCTGCTCGCGCTTCCATGCTTGAAGCGGCAGCGCTCAGGCCATGAGGCTTATAAATAGGACACTTGAGGCCCTCTGAAGAGAAGTGGTATGCTCTTCTCTTCTCTTGGTTATTAGAGAGAGATACTCAGATCTCTGAACTAGTGGGGATGCCCACTCTGGTCATCACCCGGCCAAGGACCGGTAAGTCTTGGTCATCTAGAGACTTTACCAATGGACTAATTATTTTTAGGGAGTTTATCTCCCTTAATTTAGCTTTAACAGCTGCCTCAGGGATTGATTTCCCTTGTTCTTCATTTTGCAATTGACTGATCTGCAGAGAAGGGTTTTAGCCCTGTTTTCCAGCTTCCCAGCGAAGCTATCTTTTGAACAAAGAAAGATCATTGCATACTTGCTCGATAAGTTCGCCATTTAGGCAAAATTGGGACTTAGTCTCTTCAAAATTGAGCCAGTCTTGCCATATAGGTGGGGCTAAGACTGTGTCCCTCAGGATCAGTCTGGTCTAGCCATATAGGCAAGGCTAGGACTTGGCTTATGCTGAGCTAGCCCATCATCACTGTGCAAGCGAGGCTATCCTCTGCTTTAACTGAAATCAATCCTTAACTGAATCGGATATAAATTGCTTCGCCCCAAAGAATTTGACTTAGCATTTCTTGGCAGCTTTACCTTTGACTTACTGCTAACTTGTTTCAGTTCGCATTGCAGTGAGCTATGTTTGCCAATCTTTCGACTTGATAAAAGAGACCAAGAAGTTGCCTCTTGCTTTTCTGGTTGAAACTTTAATCCTAAGCAGGAGGAACAAACTGGGGCAGCTAATGTGTGTTCCCAGAAGAGGTTGGCAGTCGCTTATCCGAGATGATCCACTTCGAGGCGAGGCTGGTAGTCGCTTATCCGAGATGATCCAGTTCGAAAAAGCGGACATTACCTGTAAGGTCTCGGATCCTCCATTGTTAATTTTCATCAAAGAAGATCTAGCCTTCTGGTGGCAATCAGTCCTTCGCCAATTTTGATTACGGAAGGTTCAACTTCCTGGTGGCACCATCTGCCATTATGCGAAAGATTACGGCCTTGTGCAGGAGGAAGGCCTTTCGTGTCCAGTTGGTTTGGCTTGGAAGTAGATAGGACCACTTGTATGCCTTCTGAGCAAATGATTCTGTTGTATGAAACACAACCTTGATGTACAAGTATCAATGTACCTTCCCTTTTAAATCAATGAAAGCTTATTTTCTGCTTATCTGATTTGCTTTGCCTTCACTTGAATTGGTCCAGCAGAGCTAGACTTTACGCGAAGTTAAAGACAGAATCCATTCTGAATCAGGAACGAGCTTCTAGCGAAGCTAGCATGAATTATCTGCAAAGCTCGGACTGTGCTTTTAGCGGAGCTAAGGTATGCTTTTTGACAAAGTTATCGATACGTCGCGCTAAGTCAGCACTTGACTTGTGGCGGAGTTAGCCCTTAGCAGGGCTGAATCAGCGCTTCTCAGGAAGGCGCTTTAGGCGCCGTTTCAAATTAATTTGAAACGACAGCCTGTGCTCTTTTCGAGGCGTCGTTTCAGGCGATCATCAGCCTATAAAAGCCCGATCGGGCTGAAAGAGATGGTCATCACTTCTCTTTGAAATTTCCAGAGCACTTAACTCTTGGTCCTTTGAACAGTCTCTTCGGCACAGCCAGGGGACTAGATGGCAATGTCAGCTTGCAATTCCAAGGGCAGGCTTCACTGTTCAGCGAGCGGAGCTCTCCTGCTCGGGATACACTTATTTATGGTGGGGACCAACACACCATGAGGAGCATCTTAACTACTGCTCCCCTTGAAGATTCTGACAGACGAATCTATCGGAAGCCCGGCTTCATGTTTGGAGACACGGTGCTAGACCATGATTGCCAGCTGCTAGCCGGAGAGTGGCAGTGGATTTTCCAATTAGATGGCGAGAAGTTCTATCTTCCGTCTAACAAGCGGCATTTTCCCTTGTCCTTCTTTCAATGCGTGACAAAGGCTCGGAAGATGCAGTGGCAAGTGAGTCGGACTACTGAATCCGTTCACGTAGGAAAGTTGATAATTCCCTCAACCGGTTACACAAGAGCGGGGACTCCTCGTTGCATAATGGGTCTCCACCCTGGGAATGTACTCCCAGACATCCCAGTGGGAGAAAACCCTGCGGTGGCGCAGACCTTTGGGAATCAATTCTTTAAAGTTCGTGGCAACTATCCCGCCACTGATTTCAGGACTCCAGGCTGGATTCACCCTCCGAAGGCATGGTGGAGGGATTTGACTCTATATGTCCTTGCTCATTTCGAGGAGGATATGGAGATGCTGAATCTTTATGAGGCCGTCAGGGCGACCTGCTATGGCATTCAGATGAGCGTAGCGAACTTTTACGCTATCTTCGAGTTATACTGCCAGGCTACAGGAACTTTCTTCACCCCTGTTGGCGAACTGGGCATGGCTCTGCACGAGATGTGGGAAGTCTCTGCTTTGCCTTTGGGATCCCTCCCATACGAAGAATATTTCCCGTGCGAGGCGGAATTGGCACTTCCGGAGAAGCAGGAGCCCGCCTTATTTGAGACCTACCGGGAGTTAATGTGCCACTTGTACATTTGCTCCAGCATGCATGGGAGTAGTAAGTGAGCTTCATGCAGCTTGAAGAGCTGGGGAAAGTATTTGTTCCCTGACATGGAAAATACTCCTGAGGCGGCGCATTGTGGAGTTGCTGATAAAGACATCTTTTGCTGGATGCAAAAGCATTCTCAAGGGGATCTAATTCTGGAAGAAGATGACGGCCCCTATGAAAAAGGCGATATTCTTCGGAGTTTCCACCATCAGGCTCGTCGGCCGACGTCGTGGAAGGCACTTCTGGCTGGTTTCTTGACGGTCTGGTTGAAGAGATGTGTGGTGCCGTCTTCATCGAGCGACGTCATTCATCGACTGTCTTGTTGCCAACCGTTCATCTAGTCCATGGTCGTTCTCTGGGACTTCTTCCGGCCATGGTGTGCTGTGTTCAGAGAGGCCTTCGCACATTGACGGAGGCTTTCTGTAGGCCACCAATGACGAAGCGGAGAAAGGGACTATTTTGCCCTGCGACGGACCAAACCCCAGAATAGGTCTGCCGTATACTTATTTGATGGCGTGGTTTGCCCTCCACTGTCCCTCCATGATCGAAGCCGGAGAGGACCCCCCAGAAGGTGTTCGAATGGCGCTTCTCCGCCGATTCGAGGGATGTTCATGACTGAAGACTTATGTGGCTGCGGTCCGTAAGTTGCTGTGCTGCTATGACGTCTATAGCCTTTTCCGCTGCTTCCCCTATATTCGGGATGCGAGCTATGGTGAAGAGTTCAAGGACGTGGGGGAAGGGCAAATGTCATTGAGCCGGGAAATTTTTGAGTGGCTGGTTAGCATTCGGCCCTCGCATTTATTGTACAGAAGCGGGGATACCTGCTACTTGGAGCCCTATGTTCCAAGTCGGTTTGCCCGTCAGTTTGGATATGACCAACTGTACGTGGGCAATCCAAACAACAATTTGGCTTTCATGGGGAGCCTCATCGATGGAGCCCGTGCTTGGCGGTTCTTCATTGCAGGCTGTACCGAAGCGCGGCTGTGCATGCCGCTAAGGACTCCGAACCTTATGATGACCCTGGGATTCTGCCAGTGGTATACGACCTCAAACTCCACACCCATCGGATTCTCTATTAATTCTTCTGGTGTGAAGTTAATTTCTCAGCGGCTGAAGCGGAAAGTCACTGAGAAAGGCGAGGGTAAAAGGGTTCACGTCCCAGGCCTCGGGGAGTTCATTGCCGTTGATGACAGTGAAGCCTCGGATGCAGGAAGTCCTTGCTTCGAAGCGGATACAGCTGTTGAGACTCCAGCGGCTGCTTCTGGCGTGGTGGGGACAGCCCTCGTAGAACATGCTGATGTTGAAGAAGTGGAGGAAGAAGATCCCGACGTCCACTTCAAACGAAAGCGGGAGGGTGGATCTTGTAGGAAGAGAGTAGTGAAGAAGCCTCGTCGCTACGCTCCTACGGTTGTTGCAGAGGGCGAATTACCTGCAGCGGCTCTTCCTCCTGCCCCATTAGCAACTGAATTGTCGGCTCCTAAACTGACTACTGGCGAAGCCGATTCGCCGCTCCGGACCCGAGTAAGATCAGCTTCGTCCTTGCAATACACTTTTTATGCGTTCCAGATAGCTCATTATTTGCTTTGTGATTCAGGCACCGAGGCGGTGAGAAGCTCGAGAGCTGAAGCTATCGGAGAACAGGGGAGCATTAGGATCCCTTGTTTACTTATAAGGAGGGCGATGAGGCTGGCTATTTTGCCGTCTCAGAAGAGTCTGGAGATGATGCGGCTAACGTAGGTCCTTGGGCTGGGACTTCAAAAGGAAGTCCCGTAGCTTCTAGCTCTTTTGGGTGGACCACGGAGGGTTCGGCAAGCGAAGGTGGGCCGGCCATTCGTGTTGACTCCGCAAAAGATTTTCCTATGGAGCCCGTAGGGACTGATGCAGTCGTCAAGACGATTGAGGCGTTATTATCTTTTGGTATTGTTTTGAAATTTTAGAACTTGCTATTTGTTATGCCTTGCCTAAACAAAGTCTTATTGCAGGTGTTCCGCCTCTGGGTGCATCGACTTCAAGAGAGCCAACCAATCTTCCTGAGGGATCCAGGGGTGAAGTAAGCACTTCAACCGCGGCAGATGCTGCTGAGTTGGATGCTTTGTATGGCGATCTGCCCTCTTATCAGCCTGAACCAGCCAGAGGGACTGAAATTGAGGAGACGGTAGTCATGGAGACGATCTCACTTCCAACCATATCAGTGAGTGAGATGCCATCAGTTTCGCCAGCGCCATCTATCTTGCCAGGTGCGGAGCTGAGGGTGATTACCAGTCCTACTTCCCCAACACTGGTGGTTGAGCCCGCTCTCTCAGAAATAGTCACTAGTCCGACCTCGATTGTGGCTAGTGTACTAGTTTCAATGAAGACTCCTCCGAGATCACCGATGACCTCTCAGGTTGCTGCAGCCAGGGCTTCTACTATTCCTTCCACAGTGATGTCAATAAAGCCAGTGGAATCTTCAGAGGCTGCTCGTCTGCCAAGAGTGATTGAGGCCGAGAATGAATTTGTGGCTGAGCTAGTCGATAGCTTTTATAAGAGCTTGAAGCGATCCATCGCTTTGATTTTGAAAGGCTCGACTACCTCATTCTCTGCTTTGAAGGTGGTCCTCTCCCGAAGCATTGAGAGTATCCGAGACTTTGGAGGGGATGACCAGGCCGCTGCATTGGAACTTCTGGTGGACGAACTTGAGAGGGATGTAGACGAATGGCGCCGTCTTAGCCATTCAGACCTGGAGTCTTCAGTTAATGAGCAGCTTGCGCACCTTGTCGCTCAGATGCATGAAGCTTATCTTGCCGCTCAGGAAGCCGCTAAGGCCATTTCTTCTGACTTGAAATCCTTGGAGATAAGGAAGGTAGAGCTCGGGGACGCCATAGACGCTTCTAGCAGTGCTCTTCTTGACGCTGAAGATAAAATTGAAAAGGCCAAGAAGATGATCAGGAAGGCAAATCTTCTTTTATCCAAGGCTGAACCAGTGCGTCTTGAAGAGACTGCCCGGCTTGAGCAGCTTAGGTCTCAGAATGACGAACTCTTGCGGCACGAGTTAGCTCAGAGGGAAACCTTGGTTGAAGTTGAAGCTCGCTTGGCCCAGACGGCAAGCTTTAATGAGGCTGAGCTAAGGTCGCAGACGCTTGTCAGGGCTGCTGATGATAGGAAGACAAGGCTGGCCTTTCTTGAAGGACGGATCAAATCTTATGAAGCACCCTTATAGCTTGTAATATATGTGCCTTCATGTATTACTTCTTTTCAGAATTAATAAAAGTAATTTTGTTTTGACTCCCCTTGTCGTATTTCCAACCTGTTTTATCTTTTGAATTGTTGCTTTCAAGTTGTACTGCAGCCACTTGAGAAAATAGTCTTTACTGGACTAAAAAGATGAGACTTGGTTATCTGCCGGTTCAGAGGTCGCAATGACATAACTGATTAAGAAGCTCCCAAGCTCAAAGTAGTCCTTGACGGACTGAAAGGTGAGACTTGGCTATCTGCCAGTTCAGAGGTCGCAATGACGTAACCGATTGAGAAGCCACCAAGCTCGAAGTAGTCCTTGTTGGAGTGAAAGGTGAGACTTGGCTATCTGTCTGTTCATAGGTCGCAATGACGTAACCGATTGAGAAGCCACCAAGCTCAAAGTAGTCCTTGACAGACTGAAAGGTGAGACTTGATTATCTGTCGGTTCAGAGGTCGCAATGACGTAATCGATTGAGAAGCCACCAAGCTCGAAGTAGTCCTTGTCAGACTGAAAGATGAGACTTGACTATCTGTCGGTTCATAGGTCGCAATGACGTAACCGATTGAGAAGCCACCAAGCTCAAAGTAGTCCTTGACGGACTGAAAGGTGAGACTTGGTTATCTGTCGGTTCAGAGGTCGCAATGACGTAACCGATTGAGAAGCGACCAAGCTCAAAGTAGTCCTTGACGGACTGAAAGGTGAGACTTGGTTATCTGTCGGTTCAGAGGTCGCAATGACGTAACCGATTGAGAAGCCACCAAGCTCAAAGTAGTCCTTGACGGACTGAAAGATGAGACCTGTCTTTTGTAAATGTCAACAAGCTCGAAGGTTGTCCTTGTCGGACTGAAAGATGAGCCTTGTCTTTTGTAAATGTCAACAAGCTCGAAGGTTGTCCTTGACGGACTGAAAGGTGAGACTTGTCTTTTGTAAATGTCAATGTTTTTCATTATGTTTGCAAAGGGGGAAAACTTACAATAAAGAGTTTGAGGAGCTAAATTACAAGTATTCTTAAAAGATTACAAGTAGATCTCCTCAGAGATTCTGGAGAAGTGTGCCGATAGGAGTCTGGTTAGCGCGCGACCACTTTGTCCCTTTGACGATGCGAGCGATGAGATTCCCTTCTCGCCTGGTTCGGGGAATCAGAGAACAGAAGGTTGGTAAAACCCACTTACTGCTTCTCAAAATCGCCTTCAATAAGGAATTCCTTCTCGCCTGGTTCCGGAGATTCCTTGAGAAGAAGGACGATGTTAGGGTATCAACACCCTAGTTAGAGAAAGCAATTCTCTAAAAGGTCTCTGAATTCGAGAGCGCATGGTGCTTTGTGAAGAAGCCTCTGCTTGTGGAGTCCTCTTTTTCTTCGATCGATCCCCCTCTCCTTGTACGCCTGGTGGGCTATTTATAGGGAGAGCAAGGGTATAATCGTCCCTTGAAGATATGGAAATAGATTGAATCAAATCTGTTTAAATCTGGAAAGTAGCCTTACTGCGAGGCTAGGATCAGCTTCTGTGAAGCTAGAATTGGCAGGTCGGTGGACCTTCTCGATCTGTTTTGATCCTTTCCATATCGTTGGAGGATTTCCCTGATCTTCTTACTCGTTTTAGAAGAGTCAAGAGATTGTGGCAATCAACTGCCAAATTTGATCTCTGATTTGATCTTGATTGGATTTGATCTGATTGGATCCGGTCTCATTCGGAGATTTGATTGGTCAAAGGTTGACCATAGCAGACCAATAGCGGCGCTGCCCGCTTTGAGCTCGTAGCGGAGCTGGAGACGGTTTCTGGCGAAGTCCGAAAGAAACCCTTTGGCGGAGCTGGAAGTCCTCTGTGGCGAAGTTTGCGAGTTGGCTTCTTGGCGAGGCTTTGGATGACTTCAAGGCGAAGTTGGGTGATATTAGCCTCTCAAGCGAGGCTATCCCTTTGGGCTCATGCGATGCTAAGTGCCAGCATCTTAGACCTGCTGAGGTCTGTTTAGAAACAATCCGGGTTCACTGTCTGCTTGCTGGATCAGTGGAGTCGAAGTTGCTTCCTTGTCCCTCGGAGATAGGGAAAAACTGGTCTTCAGCTCGTCTGTCACTTGTCTTTTATAAATGTCAACAAGTTTAGACATTGTTCGGACCAATAAGAATCTTGTCGTTTTTAAGTGTCAACAAGACCCCCTTCAAAGTTTTCAAGAGTCTGCAATGGCTCAGACTTTGAAACACTTTGAACTGCTTTGATCGTGGTGTGTGGAGTATGAACGTCGCCATGATGGTTGAGTTCAGCTTCGCTTTAAATCCTGCTTTGGGATGTAGATTCGCCGAGGAATCATGTAGACTCGCGTCTGGGTAGCTTCACAGCTAGATAAGTTCGCTCTGGAACATCTGTCGCTTTCCCGAGGCCAACTGCCGTGGGCCAGTTACGAGGAGGATTACTCCTTTCTTCGTGCTGATCGAGGGAGATATTCTCCGATTTGCACGTTTCCAAGGGAAGATATTCCTTTTCTTTAAGGCGCAATAAGTGCCTTTATGAGGGAGACGTTTCTCCCTTTGCACGGTTCCAAGGGAAACCGTCCCTATTCTCAAGGCGCAGTAAATGCCTTAAATGCGCTCGTGTTTCCACGCTTGAGGCAGGAGCGCTCAGGCCATGGGGCCTATAAATAGGACACTTGAAGTCCTCTGAAGAGAAGTGCTTTGCCTCTCTTCTCTTCTCTTGGTTTGAAAGAGATACTCAGATCTCTGAACTAGTGGGAATGCCTACTCTGGTCATTATCCGGCCAAGGACCGGTAAGTCTTGATCGTTCAACGACTTCACCGATTTTAGGAAATTCATCTCCCTTGATTCATTTTTAGCAGCTGCTTCAGGGATTAGCTTCCCTTGTTCTCTATTTAACTGCTCTACAGAGAAGGATTTTGGCATAGCTTCCCAGTGAAGCTATCATCTTGACTTGGTCAGAGAAAGATCACTGCATGTTAAGTCCGCTGCGCAGGCAGGACTTGGGACCTGGTATCTTCAAGGTTGAGCCAGTCTTGCCATATAGGTGAGGCTAAGACTGTGTCCCATAGGATCAGTCTGGCTTAGCCATATAGGCGAGGCTAGGACTTGGCGTTTGCTGAGCTAGCCCATCACTGTTGTGCAAGCGAGGCTTATCCTCTGCTCCAATCGAAATCGGATTGCTTCGCCCCAAAGAATTCGGCTTTAGCGCTTTTGCAGTATCTTTTGTGTTTAACTGCTAACTTGCTCCAATTTTGCATTGCAGTGAGTTATGTTCGCCGATCTTGTGTCTTGATGAAAGAGACCGAAAAGTTGCCTTATGCTTCCCCGGTTGAAGCTTTACTTTTAAGCAGGAAGAACAACTTGGGGCAGCTGATGTGTGTCCCAGAGGCTGTTGGCAGCCTTTTATCCGAGGTGATTCGTTCTGAGGTAAGGCTGGCTGCCGCTTTTACCGGAGATGATCCGCTTCAAGATAGTGGGCGTCGCTTGTGGGATCGTCGGCATCATTGCCGACTTTCAACTTTGGTGGCCTTTGGGGGCGATCCACTTCGGGAAAGCGGGCATCACACCCGTTAGATCACTGGTATCACTGCCGATTCTCATTATACGTGATCTATCGTGTTGGCGGCGATAGGTTTTTATTGCCAGGCTTCAACAAAAATGGCCTGGCAAGATCTGCCATTTTTGTGGAGAATAATGGCCGTGTCCTTGCGGCACCACTGGTTATGGCCTTGTGCAGGAGGAAGGCCTTTCGTGTCCAGTCGACCTGACTTAGAAGCAGATAAAACGCTTGTATGCCTTTTGCACAAATGACCCTGTCGAACCACTGAACGTGTTGTATGAAACACAACTTTGATGTAATATCAATGTACTCTTCCTTTGAAATCAATGAAAGTTCATCTCTTGATTATCTGATCTTTGCTTGCTTTCATTGAAAATTTGGCTATAGCGGAGCTAAACTGTATGCGGAGTTAAGGGCATAGTCGCTTCTTTGAATGAACTTTGCGAAACTGGTATGTCCGCGAACAGCGCCTTTTTAAGGGGCTAAGATAAGCCTTTCGGCGAAGTCCCTGAAGGATTGCGCGAAGTCTGCATTTTAAGCCAGGGCGAAGTTAACCCTTGGTGGGATCGAAGCAGCGCTTCTCGGGAAGGCGCTTCGGGTGGCGTTTCGAATTAATTTGAAACGGCGGCGTACGCCCTTTTCGAGGCATCGTTTCAGGCGCTGATTGGCCTATAAAAGCCCGATCGGGCTGAACAGGAAAAGCTCTCCTTTTTTCAGAGAAATTCTTGACTTTCCCTCTCTCTCTTCCTTCTTCATTCAGAGAACTTTGAGAACTCTTGCAGCTCTTCAATGGCGCCCAAAAGACGAGCGGGGAAAGAAGTGGCGACTTCTGCAACGGAGGGTCCTCCTCCTCTGGTCATCGAGCGACCAATCGCCGGTAAGAGACTTTCTCTCCTAATTAGAGACTGCGATCTCTCTCTTTTAAAGCCATTATTTGGCTTAACAGGACAATCGAATATGATCTGTCCTTATTAGGGAACTCGTTTCCCTGATTTTCCCTATCTTCCTTGTACAGGGAATTAAGAACTGAATAGTTCTTCTTTAGGCGCGGAGGAGTCCGGAGGTGATGCAGCCGACATTGGTCCCTCGGGCACTGGGACTTCTAAAGGAAGTTCTGAGGCATCGAGCTCTATTGGGTGGTCCACAGGATACTCGGCAAGCGAAAGTGAGCCGGCTGTTCGTGCTGATTCTGGCAAAAATTTTTCGATGGAGCCCCTGGAGACTGATGCGGCTGACGAGATGTTCGAGGCAACATCATCCTTTGGTATTGTCCTAACTTCTTGGCTTCTTTTGCATGTAGTGTCCCGACTAACCGTAGTCTTGTTACAGGTGTTCGACCTCAAGGTGCATCAGCTTTAAGAGAGCCGGAAGATCCCCCCGAAGGGCCAAGGGGTGACATGAGCGCTTCGACCGCGGCGGATGCTGCTATGTTGGACGCGCTGTATGGCGACCTGCCTTCTTATCGGCCCAAATCAGCCGAAAGGCCAGAAGTTGCGGAGGCGGCAGTCCCGGAGGTGTCCTCACTCCCAACTGTATCAACGAGTGGGGTGCCGACAATTTTGCCAAGTACGGAGCTGAGGGTGATCACAAGCCCTACTTCTCCAACCCTGGTGGTTGAGCCTGCTGCTCAGGAGGTGGTTGCTAGTCCTTCTTCCGCGGTGGCTAGCGTTCTGGTCTCGATGAGGACTCCGCCGAGATCGCCCTCGGTTTGTCCGGCTGCTGTCAGTGCTCCCGCTGCTTCTTCTGCGATGGCGTTGACCAGGCTGGTGGACTATTCCGAGGTTGCCTCTTTACCGAAAGTGGCTGAGGTCGAGAACGATTACATCGGTGACCTGGTCGATAACTTTTATAAAGGCTTAGGGCGGACTATCGACCTGGTTCTGAAGGGCTCAACTATGCCATTCTCAAGGTTAAAGGGGGTTCTCTCCCGTGATATTGAGAGTATTCGGGACTTTGAGGGGTATCACCAGGCCACTGCCTTGGAGCTCCTGGTGGATGAATTTTGAGAAGGATGCGGAGGAATGGCGCCGCCTCCACCGTTTGGACCCGGAGTCTTTAGTTGATGACCGGCTCGCGCTTCTCATTGCTCAAAAGCACGAGACCCGGCTTGCCGCTCAAGAGGCTGCTAAGGCTATCTCTTCTGACTTGAAATCCTTGGAAACAAGGCAAGCGGAGGTTGGAAGTGCAATTGACGTCTCCACTAGTGCTCTTCTCGGCGCTGAGGATAAGATTGCGAAGGCTGAGGAAATGATCAGGAAAGTAAATCTCCTCTTATCCAAGGCCATACCGGTGCGTCTTGAGGAAACTGCGCGGCTTGAAGAGCTCAAAGCTCAGAGTAAGGAGCTTGCGCGGCAGGGGTTGTCACAGAGGGCTACTTTGGCGGAGGCCGAAGCTCGTCTGGCTCAGGCGGAAGATTTCAATGAGGCTGAGCTGAGGTCACAAGCGCTTGCCCAGGCTGCTGATGACAGGAAGACGAGGCTAAACACCCTCGGAGAGCGGCTCAGATTGTACAGTGTGCGCTTGTAGCTCCATGTACTTTATCCTCTTGAAATGAATGAAAATTCTTTCTTCTTTTGTCGAATCTTCAATCTTGTTCTTCTTTTTGAATTGCGATTCCGAATTGTAGTGCAATTTCTTGAGAACATAGTTCTTGTTGGGTTGGATAATGAGACTTGGCTATCTGTCAGTTCAGAGGTCGCGATGACATAACTGGTTGAGACGTTACCAAGCCCGAAATCGGTCCTCGTCGGATCGTAAGATGAGACCTGTCTTTTGTAAATGTCAACAGGGCTCGGAATTGAGACTTAGCTGTCTGCTGGTTCAGAGGTCGTAATGACATAACCGGATGAGACGCCACCAAGCTTCAGAAATTGGTGATACTCGTCTTTTGTAAATGTCAACGAGTATCGAGACCTGTCTTTTGTAAATGTCAACAGGGCTCGGAATTGAGACTTAGCTGTCTGCTGGTTCAGAGGTCGCAATGACATAACCGGATGAGACGCCACCAAGCTTCAAAAATTGGTGATACTCGTCTTTTGTAAATGTCAACGAGTATCGAGACCTGTCTTTTGTAAATGTCAACAGGGCTCGGAATTGAGACTTAGCTGTCTGCTGGTTCAGAGGTCGCAATGACATAACCGGATGAGACGCCAGCAAGCTTCAAAAATTGGTGATACTCGTCTTTTGTAAATGTCAACGAGTATCGAGACCTGTCTTTTGTAAATGTCAACAGGGCTCGGAATTGAGACTTAGCTGTCTGCTGGTTCAGAGGTGGCAATGACATAACCGGATGAGACGCCACCAAGCTTCAAAATTGGTGATACTCGTCTTTTGTAAATGTCAACGAGTATCGAGACCTGTCTTTTGTAAATGTCAACAGGGCTCGAAATTGAGACTTGTCTTTTGTAAATGTCAACAAGTTCAAAATTGTAGTGGAATTTGGGAGAAAGTCTCGTCTTCACAGGGAGAAACGAGAGAATCACTGTCATAGGTTTAATATTAACGTAACAGCAAAAGGTATTTGTGGTCTTACCATTCTATGGATGAGAATTGGTAAGTGATTTTGGAGGTCTCGTCCTCGCGGGGAGAAACGAGGGGATTGCTGTCATAGGTTTAGTGTTAACGTAACAGCGAAATGTGTATGTGGTCTTACCATTCTATGGATGAGAATTGGTAAGTGACTTTGGAGGTCTCGCTCTCACGGGGAGAAACGAGGGAATCAAGCGGGAACTGGTCCCTTAGGATTTTTAGCAAATCCCCAGCTGTCAACGGGTTTGATATGCCTTTACCAACTACCGTTTGGATTGGGCTAGCCATGCTATTCCCCTTAGCATGATGAGTTGTCGAGGACTTATGTTGGGCTTAAAGGCCAACATTTTCCTCTATCCTTAATCGTTAAAGGATATTGGATTATCGGGTTAATGTCTGCATAACCCTGATTCTCCTTTAGGATAACCGGTGCACGGCCAGGTTCCTGTTGGTTTATGGCTGTATGATCTCACTTGGAGGAAGAGAAAGGCTCTCTTTCTGTGTACTTTGCACACGAAGGTCTTGATCAGAGGTGTAGTGTTAACTTGACCATGAGAAGGATCCTTGATTAAGGATAATACTTCTTTAAGAACTTGCCATTGATCGGCATCATGAGTAGGTCGCCCTCTGCAGTCGTGAGGCGGTATGCTCCTGTTGAATAGACTGTTTCTATCACAAACGGTCCTTCCCATTTAGGCTGAAATTTGCCTTTGGTCTTGTGCATCATAATCATCGGTCGTCTGACGGCTAAGACCAGGTCTCCTTTCTGGAAGACTCTCTGTTTGACCTTCTTATTGAAGGCTTTTGAGATTTGAGCTTGATATAGCTCGATATGCTGCTGAGCTTGAAGCCGCTTCTCATCTAAGGCTTCGAGCTCTTGAAGACGCAATCGATCATTGTCCTCTAATGTGATCTTAGTGGTCAGAGCGACTCGCAATGACGGCATCTGGATTTCCAACGGGATGACTGCTTCGCACCCATATACCAGGAAAAAAGGCGTATTGCCTGTCGGTGTCCGAACCGTGGTTCGGTAGGCCCAAAGACATTCACCAAGCTTTTCGTCCCAATCTCGCTTGTTCGAGGAGACAAATTTCTTGAGTAGCTTGATGATCGTTTTGTTGAATGCTTCCGCCAAGCCGTTAGCTGCGGGATTATAGGCAGTTGAAGCCACATTCTGAATTCGGTATTTATCACAGAATCGATAGAATACCTGACTTATGAATTGGGGACCATTGTCATAGATGATCCGCCTAGGGACACCAAATCGATGAATGACATGGTGCTTGATGAAATTAATCACATTAGGGGTTTTGACTTCAAGCAGTGGTATAGCTTCTGCCCACTTTGAGAAGTAATCGGTTATTGCCAGGATGAACCGGTGACCTCTTGTCGAAGAGGGGCTGATTGGCCCTACGACGTCGATTCCCCATGCTTCAAATGGCCATGAAGCAACAGTTGGGTGAAGCAGCTCCGAAGGCTGGTGTATGAAATCCGCATGAATCTGGCATGCTTTACACCTTCGTGCGTATTGGATGGCATCGGCTATCATAGTTGGCCAATAGTATCCAAGTCTGTGCAACCTGTCTTTGAGCTTTGGACCTGGCTAATGAGCTCCGCAAATGCCGTCATGTGCTTCTTGGAGCGCTTCCTGTGCCTCTGAATTGGAAAGGCAACGGAGAAGAACACCGTCATATGAGCGACGGTAAAGTGTCTTCAAAGTCGGATCGTAATAGAACCGGAGAGACCTTCGTCTGATGGACGCCGCTTCCTTGGGATCGTCTGGAAGCAGACCGTGCAAAGCATAGTCGATGAGAGGAAAGCGCCAGTCTCTTGGTTCAAGATCCGTGGAGACAATATAGACTTCTCGAGTTCTTAGTATGTGCTTGGAGCATACAAGATATCGAGTTGCGACTGTGAGGTGATACTCGGTGTCGGCTGGCAAGGCTAGCATCGTCCCTAACACAGCGAGAGCGTCCGCCTTGGTATTCTGAGATCGGGACACATGCCCGATGTAGAAACCTTCAAATAGGTTAGCCAATTTGATGGCTGTATGGTAATAAGGCACCAAGTCCTCATGGCAGACTTCATACTCACCTTTAACCTGATTGATGATTAGTTTTGAATCGCCATAGGCTTCAAGGTAGCGCACCCCCATTCCATGAGCGAGCTGAAGACCAATGAGCAGAGCATTATATTCTGCTACATTGTTGGAGCACGATTCTGTCAGAGAAAATGCTCTGGGCAGGACATGATTCTGTGGGGAGATAAACACAACCCCCACTCCGGCAATAATCTTGCTTTTAGGGCCCATTCACGATGCTCCATCAAAGAACATCTGCCATACTTCCTCTTCTGAGGTTGCATTAGACTCGAAGACCTCATCAGGGATGTCTTCGTGAAGCTTTGAGTGTTCCGGAACTGGATGAGCAGCCAAGAACTCTGTAAGAGCCTGGCCTTTAACCGCCTTCTGAGGTGTGAAGATCATGTCGTATTGAGACAATAAAAGTGCCCACTTAGCCAATCTTGAATTCAATGATCCTGGCTTCGTCATAAGAAGACGAATGGGTTTACCCTGGAGATGACATGTATGGTCTGGCCGACCAAATAATGTCGTGTCTTCTGAACAGCGACGACGAGAGCTAAACACTCTTTCTCGATAGGGTTGTAGCGAGATTCCGCTCCTATGAGAGTTCTGCTCAGATAATAAATGGCCTGCTCGTGGCCATTGTCGTCCTTTTGAGCGAGGAGGGCACCGAGGGAGTAGTCGAGAGCTTTAACATAAAGCAAGAACGGTTTTCCTGATGTAGGGGCCACTAAGACTGGAGGTTTTGTGAGGTACCTCTTGATGTCTTCATAGGCTTCTTGGCAAGCTTGATCCCATACGAAGGAAGCACCCTTTTTCATGAGTCGGGTGAACGGCTGACAGCGGCCTGAGAGATTTGCGATGAATCTCCTAATATAAGCCAGCCTGCCTTGCAGGCCTCTAAGCTCTTTGAGATTCCTCGGTGGATGCATGCTCTGAATGGCTTTGACTTTGTCTGGGTCGAGATGAATTCCTTTTGATGTGACGATAAACCAAAGGAACTTGCCACTCGATACTCTCAAGAAGGATTTTGTCGGGTTCATTTTCAGTTGATGCGCCCGCATTATGTCGAACATCGTTCTGAGGTCACGAAGATGTTCATTCTTGTTGCGGCTTTTGATGGCAATGTCGTCGACATAGCACTACACCGTTTTTCGGAGATGATCGCGGAAGATTGTACTCATTGCCCGCTGATAGGTTGCTCCGGCGTTCTTCAGTCCGAAGGGCATTACAGTGTAGCAGTATACCCCCAATGGTGTTCGGAACGAAGTATGCTTCTCGTCGTCGGGATACATCTTAATCTGGTTGTATCCTGAAAAGCCGTCCATGAAAGTCATCCTTTCGAACCCACATGTGTTGTCGATCATGACGTCGGTGATGGGCAGCGGAAATTCATCCTTGGGACAGGCCGTATTGAGATCACGGTAGTCGATGCAGATCCGTATTTTCCCGTTCTTCTTGAGGACGGGGACGATGTTTGCTACCCAATCTGGATGTTGTTCCTCCCGGATGAAGCCACATGCAATGAGCTTGTGAACTTCGGCTTCAATAGCTTCCATGATGTTTGGGCGAAACCGACGTTGTTGCTGCTTGACTGGCTTGACGTCAGGCTTGATGTTTAGACGGTGCATAGCGACCTGTGGATCAAGTCCGGGCATATCTTCGTAGCTCTACGCGAAGACGTCTATATACTCTCTTACGAGTATTATCAATTCTTCCCTTTCTGTAAGTGATAGGATTTCACTTATAAAGATGGGCTTAGGGTAGTCTTGACTACCCAAGTTGATCTGCATCACCTTGTCTTCAGTAGGTGGCTCGCGCAGTTCGAATCTCTTTTCCCATTGAAGGTCTAATTGCTGGGCCCATGGTTCCTCGTCAGTGGCTTCTGCGGGCTCCGATTGACTGCTTGAGGTCATATTAGCAGTGAGGTTTTCGAACATCCCTCCTATACTGACATCTGAATCCCACTCGGAGGATGAGGCTGAATGTGATGGAATTGGTTCATCGTCTTTGACTTGAATGGTTGCTGACGATGTGGGTGTAACATACCCCAACCCCCTGCGTGTACTATCATAGTAATTTGCAGGCTTCCCTTTAGGCACAAAATTCCGCATCAAACTGCGCCTTCCTTTTCCAAAATTTAGGCCTGCTCCATGGTTCAAGTCGTACCCCATTTTCTTCATAATATGGCGCGCTGGCCGCGCGTAATGAAAGAACTGTGGGGCGTCTGAGTCTGGCTCGAATCTGCAGTTGTGGGTCCCCGTGGCTGGGTTCTACCGAAGATTATCGGCGACTGACCTTGTTTGGACGGCAGGATCACCAAGACGGCTCCTTCTGCGGATTCCATGGGCGTACTGGACGCACTTAGCTTGTGTAAAGGCATGTGCAGAGAGCTATCCGTAATGGATTCAAATAGCCCAACACTTGCGGGATAATCAAAAGAAATATTATCATTAATTACCCATTCACCTTCATCCTCTGAAGGAGTATTACATAGGGGATTATTGAGACATGCTATAATTGGTTCACCAATCAGAATGGCTGGCATGCCTGTTTCGGATTCTAAATCCGCATCGTTGCCACTTTCATCATCGTCCGGCAACGGTTCTTTGAGTGCTCCACCGGTCTCTTGATATAGGAGAGCGTCAGTGAAGTAATTTTCTACCCCTTTGAATGGTTGCTTCTCAGCAAAGACAGTTCGTACTGTCGCATCATCTTCAACATATTGAAGCATTGGTGCAGAGTAGAGGGAACGATCCAGTTAGCATGGATCCATGGCCGTCCCAGCAACAGATTATATGATGTGTCAGCCTCAATGACATAGCATGTCACTTCTAACTTCAAGCTCCCGATTCTGCAACGGAGTCAAATTTTCCCCAGTGGTTGACTGCTTCCGGCATTAAAACCGCATATTGTAGTAGTGGTCGCGGACAACCTGTACAATGGTATGCCGAGGAAGTAGAGAAGCCTTTTGGGGATAATGCTGAGTGCAGACCCTGGATCGACTTGTATTCTCTCGATGCACGTTGAACCGATATATCCGGTGTAGTACAGAGGTCGATCGTGCTTGTTGTCTTTGAGAAGCATATCTTCCGCCGTGAATGTAATAGCAGGCACCTTTGATTGTGCATGATGACATTCCGGGCAAGGAGACTGAACGTCGTCGTTAGGGATTTCAGGCATGCATGTCAGAAAGGATTCTGAATTGGCTAGCGCATCCCTGAGTGCTTCTCTTGTTTCTTTCGAGAGGCGAAGGAGCTCGTGTATAGTGATACGAGCTGGGATATTGGCCAGCTGAGCCAATATGTCAAACCGAAAGGGCGTATCAAACCCTTGGCCTGGTGGTTTCTTCAACACGTGGTCGAATCGTACCTCCTTAGGCCTCTCTTTTCCCTTGGTTGGGATTGGAGTGGATGCTGGTGCTTGTACTGATGTCGTTTGCTGTCGTGTCTCGTCAGTAGGCTTTTCATACTGCCTCAAGTATGATTTTCCAGATCGGGTGCCCGTCTGTTGAGGCGCATCGGCTTGCGCTGCGCAAGCATGCCTTTCTCCTTCGGAATCACTGAGGGAGGCCGATGTAAGATTGCCGTCGTCTGGCAAGATGGAGATGACATTGCAAGACTTGCCCTTTGAGTTGGGCTGCTTTGGATCCCGCTGTACATCTTGGACGAGGTCTGGATATATCCACATGACTTCTCCTGTCTCCAACGTTAAGGGGACAAGGCCCTTATTGTTTTGAGCTGTAGCTGGAAGATGCTTGACTTCCAACCGTGGTGCAGGGATGGAATAAGTCCCGTCAGGAACTGTGATCTTTGGAGCTTTGCCAAACTCGAGGGTCACCATATTGGCAGTAACCTTCTTTTGCTCCGTCTTCAACGTCAGAACTCCGGCATCGACCAGGGCTTGTATCCTGTCCTTGAGGACATAACACTTGTCAGTAGGATGGTGGATCATCCTGTGGTAGAGACAATATTTAGGGTCGTTTATGCGCCCTACCTCATTGGGACGCCGAGCATCTGGCAGCTTCATTTTGTTCCCTTTGTGGAGCAGATGGAATATCGTGACCACCTGATCGTCTTTGAACGAATACTGCTTTGGAGGGAATTTAGGCTCTTGATTGTTGAAGCCACTCTTCTTGGCCTTCGACTGCACATCTCCGGATAACTCCACAGAAATAGTCTCTTTGCCTTTAGCTTGAGAAGATTGCGGTAGGTCGCTACGCCCTTTGCTGTTCATCCCCCACTTGCCTCTAGGGGCGGATGGTTCGAACTTTTTAGCCGACTTCTCGGCTATCTCAGCTTGTTCGACCAATTCTTTCCAAGTGTGGGCTTTAACAGCCCCCATGCGAACTTCTACTTGGTCTAGGAAGTTGTGTCTGCATGTCTGCAAGAGCATGGTTAATGGCATCCCTGCTGGGCACATCAAGGATAAGTTTCTGAACCGTTCAATGTAGTCACGGACAGATTCGCCCTTCCTCTGCACAGTGGAGAGAAGCTTATCCATGGTTACTTCGGTATCATCCTCATAGAAACGAGAGAGGAACCGAGTTTCCAGGTCGATCCAGGAGTTGATAGAACCCGGGGGAAGACTGCGAAACCAGTCAAATGCCACCCCCTTTAAGGTGCCAATGAAAAGCCTAGCCATGATGGCGTCATTGCTTATAACATTACCAGTCTGAGACCGGAAATAGTAGATGTGCTGATTTGGCGAGCTCTTTCCATCATAGGTATGCAGCGTTGGTGGTTTGAACTTCGGTGGATATGGCACCGAATCCCACTCCGGCGGATAAGGACGGACTGCCCCTACCTTCTTTAATTCATCCCTCTGAGCTAGGGATGCAATTTGAGCCTGGAGGCCCTTAAGGACTTCGGCGTCTAAGGAAGAACCCTCCTTGGATTTCTCCATCTTTGGCTGCTCATTGCTGAAGTGTTCCTCCTCGTCGTGATTGCTCCCGGCATCATTGTTATTCCGGTTACTGAGGAGTTGAGCGAGCATCTGTTGAATATTGTCCAGAGCCTCTTGCTGAGTCTTGGAAGTTTGCTCTTGAGCTTCCAGGCGCCGACGAAGATCGTCGTTGACGTTATCAGCCATATTGACTGATGCTCTGTTTGTTCGCACCGAGCTAACTGTCGCCGAAGAGGCATACCCACTATCTTCATCTTCTTCGTCCGATGATTGGAGTGATCTCCTGGGCTGTGACGAGGCTAGGGCCGTCGAGGAAGAAGGCTGTTCATAAGTGTAGGGTATCGCCACCCTGGATCTGGTGTTTCAGAAAACACCTTCTTCATGCACCAAGACTTCGCCTAAGCCTGGGCTGTAATCTGAATCTGTAGGGGGTGTCATCAGATGTTTGTCTTTCCCTGCGCAGCTCTCGCCCTCTCCCAGTCATGTTGACGGATGCGGAGGGGAGATCTCGCAAGATACTCCTTCTGCGATGCTTCATCGGGGCTTGTACCGATAGTCGATCAAAGACTGACCGTCGTCTTGGAGGCGTGGCGGGGATTGGTCCCAGCCGGCAATGGACCGAGTGGAGTGTCAGCAGCTGACATCCCACTTGTCGACAACAGGGGGAGAGGTTTGTTTATCCGTCAACAATTCCCTCAGATCGGACCCGGTTGGGTCTCTGCAATCGAGCGCAAAGGCTCTTTTGGGTCGCACATAGGGCGATGTCCTGTCTCTTTTATCCCTACAGAAGGGATTAGCACTGAATAGTGCTTTAGTTCCAGCTTCGCCATAAAGCGCGGGCTTAGCGCTTGACGAACTGGTGAGCGGAGCACGCTGCGGTGCTTTACCCGCTATGCTGCTGCGAAGGCAATTGGCCTTAGATAGTACTTTGGCTTCAGCTTCGCGGTCATGGACCCTGTGCGTACGCTGTGGTACAGTAGCTTCGCTCATGAGAACGAGGCCGGCGCGAGGCATTGCTGCTCTTGAATTGGGTGACGGTATGATTGCCGTCTTGATTTTATGATTGGAGCAGGCAGGCATCTTGCCCTTTTCTTCGCGAGAGAGGCGCGGTTTAGGCGTAGCTACGCCTGAAGCTTCGGTCAGAGACTTCTGTTTAGGCTTCCATATCCGCCTTGGCAGAGGAGACTTAGGTCCACAAGGAACCTGATTAGCCACACACGAGGCTGAGGGGTGTTGGCAGAATTCTGCTTCCGGTTTCTGATTTGAAACCTTGGTCGTGGAAACCCTCCTATGCTTCCGTGCTCGAAGCATTGGGCCACCCCCAGAGAGGACTTCTTCAAATCTTCCTTGATCGAACTGAACCACCAAGTTCTCACAAGTGAAGGAATCAGACTGCGGACATGCTTCCTTGTTGCGCCAAATAACCGCAGTAGGTTCACAAAGAATCTTTCTGTCTCCGCAGAGACTTTCCTTGAAGATTTAGCCAGAGGGGCTCTGGCTGTACCGGCTTTTCTGAATTCAGAGTTAGACCCAAAGGTCTGTTCGTCGCATTGCGACACTTGATTCTCGACAGTGGAGAATTTCTTCCCCAGCGGAGACGCCATCTTGTTTTCCATTATGTTTGCAAAGGGGGAAAACTTACAATAAAGAGTTTGAGGAGCTAAATTACAAGTATTCTTAAAAAGATTACAAGTAGATCTCCTCAGAGATTCTGGAGAAGTGTGCCGATAGGAGTCTGGTCAGCGCGCGACCACTTTGTCCCTTTGACGATGCGAGCGATGAGATTCCCTTCTCGCCTGGTTCGGGGAATCAGAGAACAGAAGGTTGGTAAAACCCTCTTGCTGCTTCTCAAAATCGCCTTCAATAAGGAATTCCTTCTCGCCTGGTTCGGGAGATTCCTTGAGAAGAAGGACGATGTTAGGGTATCAACACCCTGGTTAGAGAAAGCAATTCTCTAAAAGGTCTCTAAATTCGAGAGCGCACGGTGCTTTGTGAAGAAGCCTCTGCTTGTGGAGTCCTCTTTTTCTTCGATCGATCCCCCTCTCCTTGTACCCCTGGTGGGCTATTTATAGGGAGAGCAAGGGTATAATCGTCCCTTGAAGATATGAAAACAGATTGAATCAAATCTGTTTAAATCTGGAAAGTAGCCTTGCTGCGAGGCTAGGATCAGCTTCTGCGAAGCTAGAATTGGCAGGTCGGTGGACCTTCTCGATCTGTTTTGATCCTTTCCATATCGTTGGAGGATTTTCCCTGATCTTCTTACTCGTTTTAGAAGAGTCAAGAGATTGTGGCAATCAACTGCCAAATTTGATCTCTGATTTGATCTTGATTGGATTTGATCTGATTGGATCCGGTCTCATCCGGAGATTTGATTGGTCAAAGGTTGACCATAGCAGACCAATAGCGGCGCTGCCCGCTTTGAGCTCGTAGCGGAGCTGGAGACGGTTTCTGGCGAAGTCCGAAAGAAACCCTTTGGCGGAGCTGGAAGTCCTCTGTGGCGAAGTTTGCGAGTTGGCTTCTTGGCGAGGCTTTGGATGACTTCAAGGCGAAGTTGGGTGATATTAGCCTCTCAAGCGAGGCTATCCCTTTGGGCTCATGCGATGCTAAGTGCCAGCATCTTAGACCTGCTGAGGTCTGTTTAGAAACAATCCGGGTTCACTGTCTGCTTGCTGGATCAGTGAAGTCCAAGTTGCTTCCTTGTCCCTCAGAGATAGGGAAAAACTGGTCTTCAGCTCGTCTGTCACTTGTCTTTTATAAATGTCAACAAGTTTAGACATTGTTCGGACCAATAAGAATCTTGTCTTTTTTAAGTGTCAACAGTCAACAAGCTCGAAGGTAGTCCTTGATGGACTGAAAGGTGAGACTCGTCTTTTGTAAATGTCAACAAGCTCGAAGTTGTCATTGACGGACTGAAAGGTGAGACTTGTCTTTTGTAAATGTCAACAAGCTCGAAGTTATCCTTGACGAACTGAAAGGTGAGACTTGTCTTTTGTAAATGTCAACAAGCTCGAAGGTAGTCCTTGACGGACTGAAAGGTGAGACTTGTCTTTTGTAAATGTCAACAAGCTCGAAGGTAGTCCTTGATGGACTGAAAGATGAGACTTGTCTTTTGTAAATGTCAACAAGCTCGAAGTTGTCCTTGACGGACTGAAAGGTGAGACTTGTCTTTTGTAAATGTCAACAAGCTCGAAGTTGTCCTTGACGGACTGAAAGGTGAGACTTGTCTTTTGTAAATGTCAACAAGCTCGAAGGTAGTCCTTGACGGACTGAAAGGTGAGACTTCTCTTTTGTAAATGTCAACAAGCTCGAAGGTTGTTCTTGTCAGACTGAAAGATGAGACTTGGCTATCTGCTGGTTCAGAGGTCGCAATGATGTAACCGATTGAGAAGCCACCAAGCTCAAAGTAGTCCTTGACGGACTGAAAGGTGAGACTTGGTTATCTGTCGGTTCAGAGGTCACAATGACGTAACCGATTGAGAGCCACCAAGCTCAAAGTAGTCCTTGTCGGACTGAAAGGTGAGACTTGGCTATCTGTCGATTCATAGGTCGCAATGACGTAACCGATTGAGAAGCCACCAAGCTCGAAGTAGTCCTTGACGGACTGAAAGGTGAGACTTGGCTATCTGCCGGTTCAGAGGTCGCAATGACATAACCGATTGAGAAGCCACCAAGCTCGAAGTAGTCCTTGACGGACTAAAAGGTGAGACTTGGTTATCTGTCGGTTCAGAGGTCGCAATGACGTAACCGATTAGAAGCCACCAAGCTCAAAGTAGTCATTGTCGGACTGAAAGGTGAGACTTGGCTATCTACCGGTTCAGAGGTCGCAATGACATAACCGATTGAGAAGCCACCAAGCTCGAAGTAGTCCTTGTCGGACTGAAAGGTGAGACTTGGCTATCTGCCGGTTCAAAGGTCGCAATGACATAACCGATTAAGAAGCCACCAAGCCCCAAGTAGTCCTTGACGGACTGAAAGGTGAGACTTGGCTATCTGCCGTTCAGAGGTCGCAATGACATAACCGATTGAGAAGCCACCAAGCTCGAAGTAGTCCTTGACGGACTGAAAGGTGAGACTTGGTTATCTGTCGGTTCAGAGGTCGCAATTACGTAACCGATTGAGAAGCCACCAAGCTCAAAGTAGTCCTTGACGGACTGAAAGGTGAGACTTGGCTATCTACCGGTTTAGAGGTCGCAATGACATAACCGATTGAGAAGCCACCAAGCTTGAAGTAGTTCTTGTCGGACTGAAAGGTGAGACTTGGCTATCTGCCAGTTCAAAGGTCGTAATGACATAACCGATTGAGAAGCCACCAAGCCCCAAGTAGTCCTTGTCGGACTAAAAGGTGATACTTGTCTTTTGTAAATGTCAACAAGTATAGAACTGATCGTCAGCTTGCCTGTCATTTGTCTTTTTTAAATGTCAATAAGTTTAGACATTATTCAGACCAGTCAGAATTTTGATGGAATTTGGAAAAAGGCCTCGTTTTCATTGCGAAAAACGAGGAGATCACTGTCATAGGTTTAATGTTAACGTAACAGCGAAATGGATGGAAAGATCTGTATATGTGGTCTTACCATTCTATGGATGAGAATTGGTAAGTGATTTTGGAGAGGGAATCAAATGGGAACAGGTCCCTTAGGATTTTTAGCAAATCCTCAGCTGTCAACAGGTTTGATATGCTTTTACCAACTACCGTTTGAGTCGGGCTAGCCATGCTATTCCCCTCAGCATGATGAGTTGTCGAGGACTTATGTTGGGCTTAAAGGCCAACATTTTCCTCTATCCTTAACCGTTAAGGATGTTGGATCATTTGATATGTGTATGTGTAACCTTGATTCTCCTTTGAGACAAACAATGTATGACCAGGTTCCTACTGGTTTATGGTTGCATCTCTCGTTTGGAGGAAGAGAGAGGCTCTCTTTGCGTGTACCTTGGATATGAAGGTCTTGATCAGAGGTGTAGTGTTAACTTGATCATGAGAAGGATCCTTAATCAGGGATAATACTTCTTTAAGAACTTGCCATTGATCGGCATCATGAGTAAGTCGCCATCTGAAGTCATAAGACGGTATGCTCCGTTTGAATAGACTGTTTCTATTACAAACGGTCCTTCCCATTTAGGCAGAAACTTGCCTTTGGTCTTGTGCGTCATAATCATCGGTCGTCTGATGGCTAAAATCAAATCTCCCTTCTGGAAGATTCTCTGTTTGACCTTCTTATTGAAGGCTTTTGAGATTCGAGCTTGATACAACTCGATGTGCTGCTGAGCTTGTAGTCGCTTCTCATCTATGTCTTCGAGCTCTTGAAGACGTAACCGATCATTATCCTCTGATGTGATCTTAGTGGTCAGAGCAACTCGTAATGACGGCATCTGGATTTCCAACGGTATGACTGCTTCACACCCGTACACCAGGGAGAAAGGCGTATTGCCTATCGGGGTCCGAACCGTGGTTCGTTAGGCCAAAGATATTCACCAAGCTTCTCGTTCCAATCTCGCTTATTCGAGGAGACGAACTTCTTGAGTAACTTGATGATTGTTTTGTTGAATGCTTCCGCCAAGTCATTAGCGGCGGGATTATAGGCAGTTGAAGCCACATTCTGAATTCGGTATTTCTCGCAGAACCGATAGAATACCTGGCTTATAAATTGGGGACCATTATCATGGATGATCCGCCTAGGGACACCAAATCGATGAATGACATGGTGTTTGATGAAATTGACCACGTTAGAAGTTTTGACTTCAACCAATGGTATGGCTTCCGCCCATTTTGAAAAGTAATCAGTTATTGCCAGGATAAACCGGTGACCTCTTGTCGAAGAGGGGCTGATTGGCCCTACGATATCGATTCCCCATGCTTCAAATGGCCATGAAGCGACAGTTGGATGGAGCAACTCCGGAGGCTGGTGTATGAAGTCCGCATGAATTTGGCATGCTTTACACGTTCGTGCATCCTGGATGGCATCGGCTATCATGGTTGGCCAATAGTATCTAAGCCTATGCAACCTGTCTTTAAGTTTTAGACCTGGCTGATGAGCTCCGCAAATGTCATCGTGTGCTTCTTTAAGCATTTCCTGCGCCTCTGAATTAGAAAGGCAACAGAGGAGGACACCGTCATATGAACGATGGTAAAGTGTCTTCAGAGTTGGATCGTAGTAGAAACAGAGAGACCTTCGTCTGATAGATGCCGCTTTTTTAGGATCGTCTGGCAGGAGACCATGTAAGGCGTAGTCGATGAGAGGAAATCGCCAATCTCTCGGCTCAAGATCCGTCGAGATATTATAGACCTCTTTGGTTCTTAACATGTGTTTAGAGCATATAAGGTGTCGAGTCGCCACTGTGAGATGATACTCGGTGTCGACTGGCAAGACTAACGTTGTCGCTAACGCGGCAAGAGCATCTGCCTTAGTATTCTGAGATCGAGACACGTGCCCGATGTAGAAACCATCAAACAGATCAGCCAATCCAATGACCGTGTGGTAATAAGGCACCAAGTCTTCATGACGGACCTCATATTCGCCTTTAACCTGATTGATAATCAGTTTTAAATCACCGTAAGCTTCAAGGTAGCGTACCCCCATTCCATGGGCGAGCTGAAGGCCAATGAGTAGAGCATTATATTCCGCTACATTGTTGGAGCATGATTCTGTCAGAGAAAATGCTCTAGGAAGGACATGATTCTGTAGAGAGATAAACACAACCCCCACGCCGGCGATGATCCTACCTTTAGGACCTATTAGTGATGCTCAATCGAAGAACATCTGCCATACCTCATCCTCTGAAGTTACATTGGACTCGAAGACTTCATCTGGAATATCTTCGTGAAGTTTTGAGTTTTTCGAAACTTGATGAGCGGCCAAAAACTCTGCAAGGGCCTGGCCTTTAACCGCCTTTTGAGAGATAAAGATCATGTCGTATTGAGATAAAAGAAGTGCCCATTTAGCTAATCTTGAATTCAGTGATCCTGGCTTTGTCATGAGAAGACGCAAGGGATTCACTCTGGAGATGACATGTATGGTTTGGCCAACTAAATAACGTCGTGTCTTCTGAACAGCAAAGACAATAGCTAAGCACTCCTTCTCGATAGGATTATAGCGAGATTCCGCCCCTATTAGAGTCCTGCTCAGATAATAAATGGCCTGTTCGTGACCATTGTCGTCTTTTTGAGCAAGCAGGGCACCAAGAGAATGGTCCATAGCTTTCACATAAAGAAAGAATGGTTTCCCTGATGTGGGTGCCACCAAGACTGGAGGTTTTGTGAGATATGTCTTGATATCTTCATAAGCTTCCTGACAAGCTTGATCCCATACGAAGGAAGCACCCTTTTTCATAATTCGGGTGAACGGCTGACATCGGCCTGAAAGATTTGCGATGAATCTTCTAATGTAAGCCAATCTACCTTGCAAGCCTCTAAGCTCTTTGAGATTCCTCGGTGGATGCATGCTCTGAATGGCTTTGACCTTGTCTGGGTCAAGATGAATTCCTTTTGATGTAACAATAAACCCAAGGAACTTGCCACTCGAAACTCCTAAGAAGGATTTTGTCGGATTCATCTTCAGTTGATGAGCCCGCATTATGTCGAACATCGTTCTCAAGTCACGAAGATGGTCGTTCTTGTTGCGGCTTTTGACAGCAATGTCGTTGACATAGCATTCTACAGTTTTTCGGAGGTGATCGCGGAAGATTGTACTCATTGCCCGCTGATAGGTTGCTCCGGCGTTCTTCAGTCCGAAGGGCATCACAGTGTAGCAGTATACCCCAAGGGTGTTCGGAACGAAGTGTGCTTCTCGTCATCGGGGTACATTTTGATCTGATTGTACCCTGAAAAGCCATCCATAAAAGACATTCTTTCGAACCACAGGTATTGTCATTCATGACATCGGTGATGGGCAGTGGGAATTCGTCTTTAGGACAAGCTGTGTTGAGATCACGGTAGTCGATGCAGATCTGTATCTTCCCGTTCTTCTTGAGGACGGGGACGATATTAGCAACCCAATCTGGATGCTGTTCCTCCCGTATGAAGCCACATGCAATGAGCTTCTGAACTTCAGCTTCAATAGCCTCCATAATGTTTGGGCAAAACCGACGTTGTTGCTGCTTAACTGGCTTGGCGTCGGGTTTGATATTCAGACGGTGTATGGCTACTTGCGGATCAAGTCCGGGCATGTCTTTGTAGTTCCATGCGAAGACGTCAATATACTCCCTTACGAGTATTATCAATTCTTCCTTTTCTGTAAGTGATAAGCTTTCACTTATAAAGATGGGCTTAGGGTGATCTTGACTACCTAAGTTGACTTGCATCACCTTGTCTTTAGTAGGTGGTTCGCGCAGTTCGAATCGCTTTTCCCATTGGAGATCTAATTGCTGAGCCATGGCTCCTCATCAGTAGCCTCTGCTGGCTCCAATTGACTGCTTGAAGTCATGTTAACAGTGAGATTCTCGAACATCACTCCCACGCTGACATCCGAGTCCCATTCAAAGGAAGAGGCAGAATGTGATGAAATTGGTTCGTCGTATTTGAATTGAACCGTTGCTGGCGATGTGGGTGTAACGTATCCCAACCCCTTGAGTGTATTATCATAGTAATTTGCAGGTTTCCCTTTTGGCACAAAGTTACGCAACAAACTATGCCTTCCTTTTCTGAAATTCAGGCCTTCCCCATGCTTTAGGTTGTACCCCATTTTCTTCATAATATGGCGCGCTGGTCGTGCGTAATGAAAGAATTGTGGGGTATCTGAGTCTAAACTTGAACTTGTGGCTGCGGACCCTCGTGGTTGGGTTCTACCGAAAATTATTGGTGATTGACCTTCTTTGGATGGAGGGATCACTAAAGCGGCCCCTTCTATAGATTCCATGGGTGCGTTGGACGCACTTGGTCTATGTAAAGGCATGTGCAGAGAGCTATTCATGGTGAATTCAAACAACCCCATACTCGCAGGATAATCAAAAGAAATATTATCATTAATTACCCATTCACCTTCATCTTCAGAAGGCGTGTTACATTGGGGATTATTAAGACATGCTATAATTGGTTCACCAATCAAAATGGCTGGCATGTCTGCTTTAGATTCTGAGTTTGCCTCATTGCGACTATCATCATCATCCGGCAATGCTTCTTTGGATGTTTCACTAGTCTCTTGATATAGGAGAGCGTCAGTGAAGTAATTTTTCACCCCTTTGAATGGTTGCTTCTCAGCGAAGACAGTTCGTACTGTTACGTCGTCTTCAACATATTTGAAGCACTGGTGCAGAGTGGAGGGAATGATCCAGTTGGCGTGGATCCATGGTCGTCCTAGCAGCAAGTTGTATGACGTGTCAGCGTCGATGACATAGCACGTCACTTCAGACTTCAGGCTCCCGATTCGGCAACGGAGTTGAATTTTCCCAAGTGGATGACTACTCCCGGCATTGAAACCGTATATTGTAGTAGTGATTGCGGACAACCTATATAGTGGTATACCGAGGAAGTAGAGGAGCCTTTTGGGGATGATGCTAAGTGCAGATCCCGGATCAACCTGTACCCTTTCAATGCATGTTGAACCGATGTATCCGGTATAGTACAGAGGTCGATCGTGCTTGTTGTCCTTGAGAAGCATATCTTCCGCTGTGAAGGTAATAGCGGGCACCTTTGATTGTGCATGATGGCATTTGGGGCACGGAAACTGAGCGTCATCTTTAGGGATCTCTGGCATATATGTCAGGAATGATTCTGAATCAGCCAGAGTATCTCTGAGCGCTTCTCTTGTCTCTTTTGAGAGACGAAAGAGCTCGTGTATTGTAATACGAGCCGGGATATTGGCCAGCTGGGCCAATATATCAAAACGAAAGGGTGTGCCAAGCCCTTGGTCTAAAGGCTTCTTCAGGACATGGTCGAACCGGACTTCCTTAAGCTTTTCCTTTCCCTTGGTTGGAACCGAAGCGGATGCTGGTACTTGTACTGACGTCGTTTGCTGTTGTGTCTCGTCAGTAGTTTTCTCATACTGTTTTAAGTATGATTTTCCGGATCGAGTACCCGTCGACTGAGGTACATCAACCTGCGTCGTGCAAGCGTGCTTTTCCCCTTCAGAGTCACTGAGAGAAGCTGATATAAGATTATCATCATCTGGCAGGATGGAGATGACATTGCAAGATTTGCCCTTTGACTTGGACTTCTTTGAATCCCACTGTACGTCTTGGACAAGATCTGGGTGTATCCACATGACTTCCCCTGTCTCCAATGTCAAGGGAACAAGACTTCTATTATCCTGATTTTTAGTCGCAGGATGTTTGACTTCTAGTTGTGGCACAGGGACTGGATAAGTCCCGTCAGAAACTGTGACCTTTGGGGTTTTGCCAAACTCGAGGGTCACCATTTTGGCAGTGACTTTCTTCTGCTCTGACTTTAGTGTCAGGACCCCGGCGTCGATCAAGGCTTGGATTCTGTCCTTGAGGACAAAGCACTTGTCGGTAGGATGGTGAATCATCCTGTGGTAGAGACAGTATTTGGGATCGTTTATGCGTCCTATCTCATTGGGACATCGAGCCTCCGGTAGCTTCATTTTATTCCCTTTGTGGAGTAAATGGAATATTGTGACCGCTTGATCATCTCTGAAGGAGTACTGGTTCGGAGGGAACTTAGACTCCTGATTATTGAAGCCGCTCTTCTTGGCTTTCGACTGAACATCTCCTGACAATTCAACGGACATGGTCTCTTTCCCTTTGGCTTGGGAAGACTGCGCCATGTCGCCGCGTCCTTTGTTGTTCATACCCCATTTGGCTTTAGGGGTGGATGGTTCAAACTTTTTAGCCGACTTTTCAGCTATCTCAGCTTGTTCGACCAGTTCTTTCCAAGTATGGGCTTTGACAGCCCCCATGCGAACCTCTACTTGGTCTAAGAAGTTGTGCCTGCACGTCTGTAAGAGCATGGGTAATGGCATCCCTGCTGGGCACATCAAAGACAAGTTTCTGAATCGCTCAATGTAGTCGCGGACAGATTCGCCCTTCCTCTGCACGGTGGAGAGGAGCTTGTCCATGGTTACCTCGGTATCGTCTTCATAGAAACGAGAAATGAATCGGGTTTCTAGGTCGATCCAGGAATTGACAGAGCCCAGAGGGAGACTTCGGAACCAATCAAATGCTATCCCCTTTAAGGTGCCAATGAACAGCCTAGCCATGATAGCATCATTGTCTATAACATTACCGGTTTGAGACCGAAAATAGTAGATGTGCTGGTTTGGCGAGCTCTTACCATCATAGGTATGCAATGTTGGTGATTTGAACTTTGGTGGGTATGGTACTGAATCCCACTCCAGCGGGTAAGGACGGACTGTCCCTACTTTCTTTAATTCATCCCTCTAAGCTAGGGATGCGATTTGAGCTTGGAGTCCCTTAAGGACTTCAGTGTCTAAAGAAGAACCCTCCTTGGACTTCTCCGTCTTCGGCTGGTCATTGCTAAGATGTTCTTCCTCATCATGGTTACTCCCGGTATCATTGTTATTCCGGTTATTGAGGAGTTGAGCGAGCATCTGTTGAATGTTGTCCAGAGCTTCTTGCTGGTTTTGGAAGTTTGTTCCTGAGCTTCCAAACGTCGACGAAGGTCTTCGTTACCATTGTCAGCCATGTTTACTGATGCTCTGTCTGCTCGCACTGATCTGACTATCGCCGAAGAGGCATACCCACTGTCTTCATCTTCTTTATCAGGCCACTGGACTGATCCTCCCTTTAGTTTCGGCGAGGCTACTGCCATTGAGGAAGAAGGCTGTTCATAACTGTAGGGTATCGCAACCCTAGATCTAGTATTTCGGAAGACACCTTCTTCATGCACCAAGACTTCGCCTAAGCCTGGGCTGTAATCTGGATCTGGGGGACTGTAGGGAGTGTCGTCGGACGCTTGTCTATCCCTGCGCAGCTCTCGTCCTCTTCCAGTCATGTTGACAGATGCAGAAGGTAGGTCTCGCGAGATGCTCCTTTTATGATTTTTCACCGGGGCTTGTACCGACAGCCGATCAAAAACTAATCGTCGGCCTGGAGAAGTGGCGAGGATTGGTACTAGCCGGCAATGGACTGAGTGGACTGTCACCAGCCGACATCCCACTTGTTGACAACAGGAGGAAGTAGTTTGGAAAGATTCTGATTTCCGTTTGCTTGTCAAGAATTCCCGCAAGTCAGACCCAGTTGGGCCTAAACGATCCAGCACGGAGGCTCTATTGGATCGCGCATAGGCGATGTCCTACTCCTTTTATCACCGCAGAGGGGATTAGCACTGCATAGTGCTTCAGCTCTAACTTCGCGGCTAAGAACCTTGGAAACGCCCTTGGGCGCTGAAGCTGCATAAGCAACGCTATCAGCATTAGGAACAATCCTTTAGCTCCGCCACAAAGCGTGAGCTTAGCGCTTGACGAATTGGGGAGCGGAGCACGCTGTGGTGCTTTATCCGCTATGCTGCTGCGAAGGCGATTAGCCTTAGATAGTGCTTTGGCTCTAAGTTACAGCTAAAAGCTTCGGGAGCGCCCTTGGGCGCTGAAGCTGCATAAGCAACGCTATCAGCACTTAGGAATAATCCCTTAGCTCCGCTGCAAAGAGCAAGCTTAATACTTGGAGGACTGGGGGACGAAGCACTCTGTGGTGCTTTGATTCCAGCTTCGCGGCTATGAACTTCGCGCGTACGCTGTGGTATAGTAGCTTCGCTCATGAGAACGAGGCTGGCGCGAGTTGTTGCTCTTGAGTTGGGCGAAGGTATGGTCGCCGCTGTAACTTCGCGGCTGGCAGCATTATCGGAGCAGTAGGCATCTTGCCTTTTCTTATTTATACATGTTACACATGTTACATGTCCTGTTATACATGTTACCTGACTACCTTACGGTAGGGCCTGGTTTAGCACCAAATGTCTGGGTCGTGGTCCCCGGGTATGTGCGGGATTCACTTAAAACACAGACAATATCTCCAACCTATCAGTTTCATTAACTTAGAACTCCAATTGATATGTGCAGTAGACGCAGTATGAGATGCGTCTATTTCATGTGGCAATTATTATTCGCTGACATAATTAATAACAACTGACTGATATGATACACCGTAGCTGATATGTGTTAGCTTTTCAAATACATGTATGTTATGATAGACACCTGATTGTGCACATAACCTGACATATGATATTATAATAAATTAATCTCATTATTCTTAAAGTAATGTATTGTATGTCACTGTATTACTTGGGATATGTTGATTGATGATGTATCGTACTTCTCCTTGTTACCGTATTATTCATGCTATTTTCTTGTCCAGTACACCTTCATGATAGTATCATAGTATGATCACACGATATATGCACGTGCACCTTCCCTTTTTTTACATACTTATTGGGAGTTCTGACTCCCTGAATTTGCACATCCAGGTATATGAGTATTTTTTTTACTAAGCAGGTATCTGAGGAGATCATGTGTATCTGAGGAGTATGGAGTCTATTTTACTTGATCACCAGATTCTTTGGTACAAGTCATTTCTCCCTTTTCATTCTGTTGACTTCCTTTGATTCTCTATTGCTTGGACTCCATATTTATTTCTATTGATTTATTCATAGAATAACGATATCATTATGTAAGAATTATATATTATATTTTAGTGACTATTGCTTTTATAGTTGATTTATATAATTTATTTGGGTCATTTTAGTCTTAGCGTGTATACGTGGGGTATTTTCCTCTCGTACAAATGTTGTCGACTCTTGTCGCGTCTTCGCTCCAGCTTATTTAGAAAGCGGGGCATGACAGGGTTTTCTTGGATCAGAGCCAGGTTTGACATAAAAAGAGGACCTCCACGCGCGCTGCCTTCTCCCCTTCTCTCTCTATCTCTGTGAATGTGTGTATTTGTGTGATTCTCTCATTTTGTGTATGTGTGAGTTGTGATAAATTGTGTGCATGTGTGTACGCACGTGTGTGTGTTGTGCATGAACATGTGGGTTTATGAAATTTTCTTCCCCTCTCTCAAAATGTGTGTATTAATTTCAGTCTCTGTGTATGTGTGAATGTGTGTGTGTTTTGTGTGTGGGGATTTGCGTATTTCCCTTTCCTCTCTCTCTACCACTCTCTCACTCTGTGTGTTGTGTGTGTTTTCCATTGATTATTGGCAGTCCAAAAAAATTATAAAATTGTGAAGAGAAAATTACAAGTAATCAAAAAAAAGATTACAAGTATCTCTTCTAAGATTCTTGAGAAGTGTGCCGGTGAGAGTCTAATTAGCACGCGATCACTTCGTCCCCTTGATGATGCAAGTGATCGATCTTCGAATGCTACTGCTTGAGAATTCCTTCTCACCTGGTTCCAGAGATTCCTTGAAAGGGGGGAAGGTCTTAGGGTATTAACACCCTGAACTTAGAGAAATAATTCTCTGAAACTTCTAGAAAACAAGAAAAAGTTAGCCTTGCTAGCTCTCTCGATGCCTTCAACTTGATGCATGATCCTTGCCTGCTCTCTTAATGTCTGGTGCCCACGCCTTTAACTCTGATGCTTCCTCCTTCAAACTTATTCTCATATGAGCTATTTATAGGCTCTTGAGGGGTGTAACTGCCCCTAAAGTTTAGCCATAACTAATAAAAGTCAGTTAGTCTCACGCTAGAGACTATTCTGAGCTTCGTGCCAGGCTATAACGCTCGTGCGAAGCTAAAACTAAGCCGCATGTGAGGCTAGACAGACTCGCGTGAGCCTATGACTCGCCTATTGATCCGCCTCTTCCGCTGAACATGGGGCGAAGTGGGCGGGTGTAACCTCCCACTTAAAGTGGCATTAACCCCACAAAATACTAGATCAAATATTTGACTGGGCCAACCCTCTCATAGGGGCGCAGGAAGCCTCGTACAAGGCTAGTTTTAGCCTCACGCGAGGCTAATATAGCTCCTCAGGCGAAGCTCCAAGAAAGCTTCAGGCGAAGCTATAATAAGCTTCAGGCGAAACTGTAGATAGCTTCAAGCGAAGCTAAAGGTTAGCTCTTTATAGAGCTTCAAGCAAAGCTCTCAAGAGAATTTTTAGGCGAAGCAAATACCTTAGCCTTTTAACGATGCTATAAAGCTTCAAGCGAAGCTAAAGATTAGCTCTTTGCAGAGCTGTGTAGAGCTTCAAGCGAAGCTCTCAAGAGAAGCTTCAGGCGAAGCTAATACCTTATCATTTTAATAAGGCTATAAAGCTTCAAGCGAAGCTAAAGATTAGCTCTTTACAAAGTTGTGTAGAGCTTCAAACGAAGCTCTTAAGAGAAGCTTCAGGCGAAGCTAATATCTTAGCTCTTTAACAAGGTTATGAAGCTTCAAGCGAAACTATCCTCTGGGTCATGCTTAGGCCTCGTTACAGGTGATGCTTGGCTTACTGTCTGCTTCACTAGATCAATAAGTTTCAAGACATCGCTTGGTCGCTGAGGTGTTGATACTCGAAAAAGACAGAACTCCCGCATTCATCTTCAGCCGGTCTGAACAACGTCTAACTTATTGACATCTACAAAAGATAAGTCAAAGACAAGCTGATGACTAGAGGCAAGGCAGCAACATGGACATTACTAATCCAATAAAGCAGATAGTAAGTTAAAGTTACCTTTGAAGAAGATCTGAGCAGGCCTAGAGACACTAAGTTAGCTCGATATTTAGTCTCACATGAGCCCAAGGGATGAGCAATCGCACGAGAGGCTAAGTTTGCTTAGCTCCACAAGAATTCCATCATAACTCTGCCATGGGCTAACTTATAGCTTCGCCCTAGAGTTTTCCATAACTCTGTAGAAAGCTAGCTAACAGCTTCGCTAGACGCTCTGCGGAGCCACAAAAGGCCAACTTATAGCTTTGCTGAGAGCTTACTCCTAACTTCGCCAGAAGCTTCCCTTAGCTTCGCTACGAGCTTATTGGATTAGCCCCGCTGCGAGCTTTTTATGGTCACCTTTGACCAATCAAATCTCCATATGAGATCATTTTGATTGAGATCGAATTTGACAGTTGCTTGCCATGATCTTTTGACTCTCCTAATCAGGTGAGAAGATCAGGGGAGATCTCTCAATTAACTGGAGATGATCAACGGAGTATCCCTCATTTAGCGAAGCGGGTCAAGGAATTAGCCCTACATGCTATTCCTAGCTTCGCAGAAGCTGTTTCTAGCCTCGCGGCGAGGCTACTTTTCAGATGCAAAACAGATTGACTCAATCTCTTTCTAGATTTTCAGGGCGATTATACCCTTGTTTTCCCTATAAATAGCCTACTAGGAGCACAAGAAGGAGGAAAGGGGAGAGACAGGCAAGGATAGAGAGGAGATTAGCTCGAGAAGTATAATCCCTAGCAAGAGGGCTCCACGATCCTCTGTTCTCCGATTTCCTGAACCAAGCGAGAAGGAAGTCCTATTAGGACGCAGTTCGATCATCTGATCGATCGCATCATCAAAGGGATAAAGTGATCGCGCGCTGATCAGATTCCTACCGGCATATTTTCCCAGAAATCTCAGAGGAGATCTACTTGTAAATTTCTTTTGCTTTCTGTAAAGAAATACTTGTAATTTCGCTTCTCGAACACTTTTTTTTTGTAAGTTTTCCCTTACCCAAATATATGGAAAACAAGATGGCGACTTCGGTGGGAAAATCAGTCTTCTGGCGCAACAAGGAGACAGTATCGCAAAGCGAAGGTCAGAATCCTGAGCCTGTTACTTTCAAAAACTTGGTCATTCATTTTGACCAAGGAAAATTCGAAGAGCTCTTCTCTGAAGGTAGTCCAGTGCTCCATACACGGAAGCATAGGAAGGTCTCGATGGCTAAGGTTTCGGAGCAGAAACTAGCCCTAGCCGGGCAAGTAACTAAACGAGCCTCCTCCTAACTCCTCTCAGCCTCGAGCGAGGCTAGCCAGGTTCCCTGCGAACCTAAATCTCCTCTTCCAAAGCAGATGTGGAGGCCAAAACATAAAGCTCCGTGTGAAGCTTCAGGCGCAGCTACACCACAGGCTCGCCTATCACGTGAAGACAAAGACAAAATGTATGCCTGCTTCGCGGAGGCTATTAGTCGCGAGGCTAGGGCGGCAACTATGCCTTCACCTAATTCAAGAGCAGTAACTCCTCGCGCCAACCTTGTTCTCACGGGCGAAGTTACTGATGGTTTAGCAAGCACAACACCAGTACCTCAGGGTACGAGTGGAATTCCCAACCGCCAGGCTAAAACTAAAGCACCTAGCAGTGCTAACCACCTTCGCAACATGGTGGAAGCACTACAGCGTGCTTCGCTTTCCGACTCCTCAAGCATTAAGTTTTCTCTTCGCAGTGGAGCTAAGGGATCATCCCTGGGTGCTGATAGCGATGCTTATGCAGCTTCAGCGCCTAAGGGTGCTCCCAAAGTTCTTAGCCGCGAAGGTAGAGCTAAAGCACTATCTGGTGCCAATCACCTCTGCGATGATGAGAAGAATGAGGTATCATCCTGTGTTTCGCTTCCAAAGCTTGCGAGTAAGAATGTGGTGTCGAAATTACCTCAACACATCAATGCGCGATCTACCCGAGTCTCCGCACTGAGTCGCTTAAGCTCGGCTAGATCCGACTTGTGAGAGTTCTTAGCGAGCAAACGGAAGTCAGAATTACTCCAGACTTCTCCCTCCTATTGTCAACAAGTAGGATGTCAGTTGGTGACGGTCAACTCAGTCTATTGCCGGCTAGAACTAATCCCCGTAACTCCTCCAAACTGACAGTTAGTCTTTGATCGATTATCGGTGCAGGCCCCCGTGAAGCATCGCAAAAGGAGCGTATCGCGAAATCTACCAGATCTACCCTCTGCATCCGTCAATATGATGGAAGGGGACGGGAACCGTATAGGGGCAGATGAGCGCCGCGTAGTGCTAACTCTCCTCCCTTCAGTTCTCCAGATCCGGACTAAGCCGGGCTTAGGCCAAGTCTTCGTGCACGAAGAAGGTGTCTTCCGAAATACCAGATCTAGGGTCGCAATACCCTACAGTTATGAGCAGCCATCCTTCTCAACTGTAATAATCTCACCAGAACCAATGAGAAGATTATTCCAATGGTCTGATGAGAAGGACAAAGATAGTGGGTATGTCTCTTCAGCAACAGTCAGCTCGATACGAACAGATAGAGTATCGGTGAATATGACTGATAACGGTAATAATGACCTCTGTCGACGGTTAGAAGCTCAGGAGCAAACCTCCAAGGCTCAGCAAAGAAGCCTGGGACAACATTCAACAGATGCTCGCCCAACTCCTCACTAACCAGAATAACAATGATATCGGGAGTAATTAGAATGAGGAGGAACATCATAACGATGAACAACTGAAGACTGAGAAGTCAAAGGAAAGTTCTTCTATGGATGCTGAAGTTCTTAAAGACATCCAAGCTCAGATCGCATCCCTAACCCAGAGGGATGAACTAAAGAAGGTAGGGGCAGTCCGTCCTTACCCCTTGGAATGGGATTCAGTACCATACCTGCCAAAGTTCAAGCCACCAACATTTCATACGTATGATGGTAAGAGCTCGCCAAACCAGCACATCTATTACTTCCGGTTTCAGACCGTTAACATTATGGATAACGATGCAATCATGGCCAGACTATTCATCGGCACCCTGAAGGGGGTAGCATTCGACTGGTTCCGAAGCCTTCCTCCAGGCTCTATCAATTCCTGAATTGACTTAGGACCCGATTTCTTTCTCATTTTTACGAGGACGACACTGAGATAACCATGGACAAACTCCTCTCTATCGTACAGAGGAAGGGTGAATCTGTCTGTAACTACATTGAGAGGTTCAGAAACTTATCTCTAATGTGCCCAGCAGGGATGCCATTGCCTATGCTCTTGCAGACACGCAGGCATAACTTTCTGGACCAAGTGGAGATTCGTATGGGGGCTGTCAAAGCCCATACCTGAAAGGAACTAGTCGAGCAAGCTGAGATAGCCGAAAAGTCGGCCAAAAAGTTTGAACCATCTACCCCTAAAGGCAAATGGGGTATGAATAATAAGGGGCACAGTGACATGGCGCAGCCCTCCTAAGCCAAAGAGAAAGAGACTATGTCCGTTGAATTTTCAGGGGACGTTCATTCGAAGGCCAAGAAGAGCGGCTTCAATAATCAGGAGTTTAAGTTTTCTCCGAAACAATAGTCCTTCAAAGACGAGCAGGTCGTCGCAATATTCCATTTACTCCACAAAGGGAATAAATTGAAGCTGCCAGATGCTCGACGCCCTAATGAAGTGGGACGCCCGAATGATCCCAACTATTACCTCTTTCATAGAATGGTTCATCATCCTACTAATAAGTACTTTGTCCTCAAGGATAAAATTCAAGCTTTAGTCGACGCCAGAGTTCTGACTCTGAAATCAGAACAAAAGAAAGTCACTGCAAACATGATGACCCTCGAGTTCGATAAAATCCCAAAAGTCACAGTGCCTGATGGGACCTTCCCAATCCCTGAAGTACGGCTAGAAGTAAAGCATCCTTCAGCCAAAACTCAAGAGAGTAAGGGTCTTATTCCCTTGACATTGGAAACAGGGAAAATCATGTGGATACACCCAGACCTTGCCCAAGATGAACAATGGGATTCGAAGAAATCCAAGTCAAAGGGCAAATCTTGCAATGTTATTTCTATCTTGCCGAATGATGGCAATCTCACATCAGCTTCTCTTAGCGATTCTGAGGGGGAAAAGCACACTTGCACAACACAAGCCGATATATCTCAGCCAACGAGCACTCGATCCGAAAAATCATACTTAAAACAGTATGAGAAAGTTACTGACGAGACACAACAGCAGACAACGTCAGTATAAATACCCACACCAGCTCCGGTCCTGACGACGGAAAGAGAGAAGCAGATGAAGAAGCCTTCAGGCCCAAGACTTAACCTGCCTTTTCGCTTTGACATATTGGCCCAGCTGGCTAATGTCCTAGCTCGTATCACCATACACGAGCTCCTTCGTCTCTCAAAAAAGACAAGAGAAGCACTTAGGGTTGCACTGGCTAACTCAGAATCATTTCTGATATATATGCCAGAAATCCCTGGGGCTGACACTCAGTCCTCTTGCTCTGAATGCCATCATGTACAATCGAAAGTACCTGCTATTACTTTCACAGCTGAGGATATGCTCCTAAAGGATAATAAGCATGATCGACCTTTATACTACGCTGGATACATCGATTCGACATGGATTGAAAAGGTACAGGTTGATCCAGGGTCTGCACTCAGTATCATACCCAAAAGACTCCTCTACTTTCTTGGCATACCATTATATCGGTTATCTGCAACCACTACAATAATATATGGTTTTAATGCGGGGAGTAGTCATATACTTGGAAAGATTCGACTCCGTTGCTGAATCGGGAGCATGAAATCAGAGGTGACGTGCTATGTCATTGATGCTGACACGTCATACAACTTATTACTAGGACGACTCTGGATCCACGCTAACTGGATTATTCCCTCTACTCTACACCAGTAAATATATTGAAGATGATGCAACAGTACGAACTGTCTTCGCTAAGAAGCAACCATTCAAAGGGGTGAAAAACTACTTTACTGATGTTCTCCTATATCAGGAAGTCAGTGAAACGTCAAAAGATTCATTGCCTGACAACGATGATAGTGGCACTAAGGCGGATTCAGAGTCTGAAGGAGACACGCCAGCTACTTTGGTCGGTGAACCAATTGTAGTATGTTTCAATAATCCTCAATGTAATAATCCTTCTGAGGATGATGACGAATGGGTGATTAATGACAATGTTTCCTTTGATTATCCTGCGAGTATCGAACTATTTGAATATGTTACGAATAGTTCTCTACACATGCCCTTACATAAACCAAGTGCATCAAGTACGTCTGTGGAATGTATAAAAGGGTCCGTTTTAGTGGTTCCTCCGTAAAAAAAGGGTCAATCACCAATAATATTTGATAAAGCCCAACTGCAGAGGTTTACGGTCACAGATTCGAGTTCAGACTCAGAGACCCCACAATTTTTCTATTATGCGCAATCAGCACAGCATATGATGAGGAAAATGGGATACAGCCTGCAGCATTGGAATTGTCTAAATTTTGAAAAAGGACGACGTGATTTTCTGCATAATTTTGTGCCAAAAGGGAAGCCGATAAATTACTATGATAAAACACGCAGGGGGTTAGGATACGTTACACCTCCACCGCCTACAATGGTTCAATCCAAAGATAACAAACTGATCTCATCACGCTCTGTCTCTTCCTCCGAATGGGAGTCAGATGTCAGTGTGGGAACGATGTTCGAGAATCTCACCGTTAATATGACTTCAAGTAGCCAATTGGAGCCAGCGGAAGCTACTGATGTTGAACCATGGGCTCAGCAATTGGATTTCCAGTGGGAAAAGCGATTCGAACAACACGAACCACCTACTGAAGACAAGGTGATCCAGGTTAAATTGGGTAGTCAAGATCATCCTAAACATATCTTTATAAGTGAAAGCTTATCACTTACGAAAAAAGAAGAATTGATAGTACTCATAAGAGAGTATATCAATGTCTTCGCATGGAACTACGAGAATATGCCCGGACTTGATCCACAAGTAGCCATGCATCGTCTGAACATCAAGCCAGACGCCAAGCCAGTTAACCAACAACAACGCCGATATCACCCGAACATTATGGAAGCTATTGAAGCCGAAGTCCATAAACTCATTGCATGTGGCTTCATACGGGAGGAACAACATCCAGATTGGGTTGCTAACATCGTTCCCGTTGTCAAGAAGAATGGAAAAATACGAATTTGTATTGATTACCGCGATCTCAATACAGCCTGTCACAAAGACGAATTCCCATTGCCCATCACCGTTGTCATGATTGACAATACCTGCGGATTCGAAAGAATGTCTTTCATGGACGGCTTCTCAGGGTATAATCAAATTAAGATGTACCCAGGGGATGAGAAGCATACTTCATTCCGGACACCGTTGGGGGTGTATTGTTATACCGTGATGCCTTTCGGATTAAAGAACGCGGGAGCAACTTATCAGCGGAGATGAGTATAATTTTTCGTGACCATCTCCGAAAGATGGTAGAATGTTATGTCGACGACATTACTGTCAAAAGCCACGATAAAAATGACCATCTTCGTGACTTGAGAACGATGTTCGACATAATGCGGGCTCATCGACTGAAGATGAATCCTACAAAATCCTTCTTGGGGGTTTCGAGTGGTAAATTCCTAGGATTCATTGTTACATCAAAGGGAATTCATCTTGACCCAGACAAAGTCAAAGCCATTCAGAGCATGCATCCACCTAAGAATCTTAAAGAACGTAGGGGCCTGCAAGGTAGACTGCCTTATATCAGAAGATTCATCGTAAATCTCTCAGGCCGCTGTCAATCGTTCACCCGACTATGAAAAAGGGTGTCTCTTTTGTATGGGATCAAGTCTGTCAAGAAGCTTACGAGGATATCAAAAGATACCTCACTAAACCTCCGATTTTAGTGGCTCCCACATCAAGAAAACCTTTCCTGCTTTATGTGAAAGCTATGGACCATTCTCTCGGTGCTCTGCTTTCTCAAAAAAGATGATAATGGTCATGAACATGCTATTTACTATATAAGCAGGACTCTGATAGGGGCGGAATCTCGTTATAACTCTATTGAGAAAGAATGCTTAGCTCTTGTCTTGGCTATTCAGAAGACACGACATTATTTGGTCGGCCAAACCATACATATCATTTTCAGAGTGAATCCTTTGCGTCTTCTCATGACGAAACCAGGATCACTGAATTCTAGATTAGCTAAGTGGGCCCTCCTTCTGTCTCAGTACGATATGCTCTTTGTCCCTCAGAAGGCGGTTAAAGGCCAGGCGCTTGCAGACTTCTTGACTGCTCATCCGGTTTCAGAAAGCTCAAAACTTCATGAAGATATCCAGATGAGTTTTCGAATCTAATATAACTTCAGAGGATGAAGTATGGCAGATGTTCTTCAATAGAGCATCACGAATAGGCCTTAAAGGCAAAATCATTGCTGGTGTGGGGGTTGTATTTATCCCACCACAAAATCATGTCCTTCCTAGGGCGTTTTCATTGACGGAATCATGTCCAACAATGTGGCAGAATACAATGCTCTACTCATTGGCCTTCAGCTCGCTCATAAAATGGGGGTACACTATCTTGAAGCCTATGGTGATTCAAAATTGATCATTAATCAGGTTAAAGGAGAATATGAGGTCCGTCACGGAGATTTGGTACCTTATTATTATGCAGTCACCAAAATGGCTAGCTCATTTGATGGCTTTTATATCAGTCATGTGTCCCAATCTCAGAATACTAAGGCTGACGCTCTAGCTGCACTAGCCGCTACGTTAGCCTTACCAATTGACACAACGTATCACCTTACAGTGGCTACTCGACACCTTGTTTGTCCTAAACATGTGTTGAAAACCAAGAAAGTCCATAATATCTCGACAGATTTTGAACCGAGAGATTTTCCCCTCATTGACTATGCTTTGCATGATATATTGCCAGATGACCCTAAAGAAGCGGCATCTATCAGACGAAGGTCTCTTCGTTTTTACTACGATCTAATAGTAAAGACACTCTACTGTCGCTCATATGATGGTATCTTCCTCCATTGTCTTTCTAATTCAGAGGCACAAGAAGTGTTTAAAGAAGCACACAATGGCATATGTAGAGCTCATCAGCCAGGTCCAAAACTTAAGGACCGATTATACAGGCTTGGATATTATTGACCTATCATGTAGCCGATGCCATCCAATATGCACGAAGGTGTAAAGCCTGCCAAATCCATGCGAACTTCATACATCGGCCTCTAGAGTTGCTCCATCCAATCGTTGCTTCGTGGCCATTTGAAGCATGGGGAATTGATGTCATAGGGCCGATCAGCCCCTCTTCAACAAAAGGTCAACAGTTTATCTTGGCAATAACCGATTATTTTTCAAAGTGGGCAGAGGCCATACCGCTTGTGGAAGTTAAAACTTCTAATGTAGTTAATTTTATCAAATATCATGTCATCCATCGATTAGGTGTCCCTAGGAGGATCATTCATGATAACGGTCCCCAATTCGTGAGCCAGGTATTCTATCAGTTTTGTGATAAGTACCGGATTCAGAATGTGGCATCAACTGCTTATAATCCTACCGCTAATGGCTTGGCGGAAGCATTCAACAAGATAATTATCAAGCTACTCAAAAAATTCGTTTCATCAAATAAGCGAGATTGGAATGAGAAGCTTAGTGAATGTATTTAGGCTTGCCGAACACAGTTCGGACCCCGACAGGCAATACAACTTTTTCCCTGGTATCTGGGTGCGATGCGGTCATACAGCTAGAAATTCAGATGCAGTCATTACGAGTCACTTTAATGACTAGAATGACAAAGGAGGACAATGATCGGTTGCATATCTAAGAGCTCGAAGCCCTAGATGAGAAGCGGTTACAAGCTCAACAACACATTGAGTTGTATCAAACGCGGATCTCGAAGGCCTTCAATAAGAAGGTTAAGCAAAGGATTTTCTAGAAATGAGATTTGATTTTAACCGTCAGACGACCGATGATCATGACGCACAAAACTAAAGGCAAATTTCAGCCCAAATGGGAAGGACCGTTTGTGATAGAAATAGTCTATTCAAATGGAGCATATCGCCTTATGACTTCAGACGGAGACTTACTCATGATGCCAATCAACGAAAAATTCATAAAGAAGTATTATCCTTGATAAGATCCTTCTCATGATCAAGTTAACATTACACCTCTGATCAAGACCTTCAGATCCAAGATATGTAGAAAGAGCGCTCCTTTCTTTCTCTAACGAGATCATACAACCATAAAGCAGTGCCGAGCCGATTGAACACTGGTTGTATCAAAGAAGAGTCAAGGTTACGAATTCACTGTCGGCTAGTATCGAGCCGATCGAACGCCTTTGACATTGAAGAAGAAAACAAGGGATCAAGTTGTTTTAGCCTTGTCACTCTTCTCTAGTATATAAACATGTACCTATCTTCAACTTAGAAGAATAGGTCATATTTTGAAGTCAAGCATGCCTAAGCAACAGTTTCAGGCAGATGGCTTATTTAGCCTGACTTTTCTATGTATAATGGTAGCATACCTCCCTGCTCTGGTTCGATCGATTGAAGCTCGACCCAACGACAAAAGGTCCGACCAAACAAATGAGTTTATTTGATGACTTATCAAGCCGAACTTATTGAATAAGGTTCGTGATGCATTTTCTTGCTAAACCTTTCCACTATTTCCACGTTCATATCAAGACGTGGCGACTAACCAAATGATAACCGATCGAATCAAAGATCAAAGGAGTTTAGCTGATGACTTGGCAAGCTGAACTCATTGAAGAAGGTTCGTGACACATCCTGATGCAGAATCTTTCTAATATGAAAATAAGATAAGGGTTGACAGAGAATCCACGAGGAACGATAATCTTCAAATCGAAATCTTGCGGAATTCATGTCTACTCCTTTAATCCCCAACTCACCTACAGAGTGAAAACCCAGGGGAAGCATCGCGTTACTCAAAGTAACAAAATAATCCAACGCCTCTTATGGCTAAGGATAGAGGGAAATGTTGGCCTTTAAGCCCAACATAAGTCCTTGACAACTCATCATGCTGAGGGAAATAGCATGGCTAGCCCGACTCAAACGGTAGTTGGTAAAGGCATATCAAATCCGTTAACAGCTGAGAGTTTGCTAAAAATCCTAAGGGACCTTTTCCATTTGATGCCCTCTCCAAAATCACTTACCAATTCCCGTCCATGGAATGGTAAGACCACATAGAAAGGTATTCATATCCCTTGCGAAATGACGAGTCTAACCTATCATGTTACCATTAAACCTCGGATAGTAAGACTCTAGCCTACTCCCCGGTGAATACAACCAACATCCCTGCGAATTTGGTCAACTTCCCCAGTGAATAAACTCCGCTTGTCATTCTCTTCAATAGAATGACAGGTCCACTCAAATTACTGTTATGTTCAAACACCTCTAACAGTAAATGAATCACTTGTCAAGTTAACATTACACCACTGACAAGTCGCTTTACAAATCCCCACGGAGTTCTCTGACATATAATCTTTCATGTGATTTATATTTCTTAGCTCCCCAGCAAGTCTCTAGTAGACTCTCTTCAAAGTCTATTATTTCCCATTCAGTAACCAATGGACTCTCTTGGTTGTCATGTTAACAATATACCTCTGACAATTTCTTCCAAATAACATCCGAAGAAGATATCAATTTCCCCATGGAGTTTATGATCAGATCCTATTTCTCCCGATGGGATTATTTCTTTTACCGTTATGTCCAGCTTGTCACCTCTGAACGGTAGAAATCTTGAGCTTGGTAGTTTCTCAATCGGTTATGTCCATATTACCTCTGAACTGACAGATAACCAAGTCTTATCTTTCAGTCCAGTAGGGACTATTCCTTAGCCGTTATGTCCAGTTCACCACCTCTGAACGGCAGGGCTTTGAGTTTAGTAATTCCCAATCAGTTATGTCCATATCACCTCTGAACTGACGGATACCTAGATCTCCCTTCTTATGGTACTTCAACTGTCATGTCTAGTTCACCACCTCTGAACAAATAAGTCCATAACTTTGTCCTCCTTCCCTCTATCAAGGTCAAGAGTTCTTGTTGTCATGTTAATACGACTACCTCTGAACAGCGAATTGTGAGCCTGATGTCTCTTAGTTGGTCATGTCCATATTACCTCTGAACCGACGGGTGCCCAGATCCAATTCACCCTTGCAGTCCCTAATGGGCTAGCTGCTAAGTTAATGTGACTACCTCTGGCAGCGGATTCAGAGTTTAATGTGTCTTAGTCTATCATGTCCAGTATATCACCTCTGAATAGACGGGTTCCTAAAATTGGATTCATCATGTCCAGATTATCACCTCTAAATGACAAAGTTTCAAGCTTGGTGGCTTCTCAATCGGTTATGTCCAGTTCATCACCTCTAAACTGATAGATAGCCAAGTCTCTCTTTTTGCTTACTGTTATGTCCAGTTCGTCACCTCTGAACAGTAAACACTCCGAGTTTGATAATTTCTAATTGGTTATGTCCAGTTTGTCACCTCTGAACCGATGAATATCCAATTTCATCTTTCTTTGTCGTTATATCCACTTCATCACCTCTGAACGATAAGGCTTCGTGTCTGGTGATTCCTAATCATCATGTCCAGGTCATCACCTCTGAATGGCAAAATTTCTTATGCTGGGTTGGTCGCTTTTAATTGGTAAACCCTAGTTCAAATAGGAACTATCATAGGTTGTGGTGTCTAATTCGTCATAACCTATTCGTAAATCCGATGATCTTTATTCTGTTACGTTAATATTTACCTCTGAATAGTAAAGATCGTCAAGCTCATTTCTTCCATCCTCATCTCAATATGATTTGAGTCGAGCCATTTCTCAAATTTGTAACTAATCCTATCAGTTTATCATCTCTGATTAGATTAGTATTGTAGTACAACTTGAAAGTAAGAATTTCAAATTCAGAAGATAAAACAAGTTGAAAATACAATAGATGAGTCAAATAAAATTACTTTTTATTGATTTCAAAAGAGGGATACATGGATACATGGATTACAAGCTACGAGGGTGCTTCGTAAGACTTGATCCGTTCTTCAAGGATGGCCAGCCTATTCTTCCTCTCCCCAGCAGCTCTGATGAATGCCTGGACCCCAACTCGGCCTCATTATAGCTCGCTGTCTGGGACAGACGAGCCTCAATTTCAGCCAAAGTTGCCCTCTGTGCTAGCTCCTGTTGCAGGACTTCGTCATTTTGAGCCTTAAACTGCTCTAGCCGAGCGATCTCCTCAAGACGCACCGGTTCAGCCTTGGACAGCAGAAGATTGGCTCTCATGATCATCTCCTTGGCCTTCTCAATCTTATCCTCGGCGTCGAGAAGTGCACTATTAGAAGCATCTATGGCATCTCCAATTTCTACCTTCCTTGCCTCCAAGGATTTTAGATATGAAGATATTGCCTTAGCTGCTTCCTGTGCCGCAAGATGAGCTTCACGCATCTGAGCAGCAAGACGTTCGAGCTGTTCATTAACTGAGGAACCCAAATCTGAATTGCTGAGACGGCGCATCTACATGCCTCTCAAGCCTCTCCACCAGAAGCTCCAATGTGGCAGCTTGATCATCCCCTCCAAAGTCTCGAATGCTATCAATACTTCGAGAAAGGACCACCTTCAAAGCAGAGAACGAGGTAGTCGAGCCCTTCAAGACCAAAGCAACAGATCGCTTCAAGCCCTTATAAAAACTGTCAACTAACTAGCCACAAATTCTTTCTCTTCTTCAACTACCCCGGGTGAACGAGTGGCCCCTGAAGGCAAAGTTTCTATTTGCTTCACTGACACAACCGTAGAGGAGATGGCAGAAGCACTGGCTGGAGAAAGACGAGGGATCACTGGTGATCTCGGAGGAGTCCTCATTGAAATTAGTACACTAGCCACAATGGAAGTAGGGCTGGTGATTATTTCAGGAAGAGTTGGCTCAACAACCAGTGTCGGAGACGTAGGCCTGGTAATTACCTTCAGCTCCGTGGTTGTCAGGATAGGGAGCGTTAATGAAACCACTGGTATCTCATCTCCCGATGTAGTTGGAAGTGAGATTGGTTCCGTAACCACTGTCCCCTCAGCCTCTTTAGTTCCACTGGCCAGTTCAGACTGATAAGAGGGCAGGTCGTGATACAAGGCATCCAACTCGGCAGCGTCCGTTGCAGTCGAAGTACTTGCTTCACCCCTGGTCCCCTCAGGAAGATTAGCTATCTCCCTTGAAGTCAATGCACCCAAAGGTGGAACACCTATGGCAAGACTTTATTGAGCCAGGCATGACAAATAATAGAAGAAAATTATTTATAAAAGATCAAAATATTACCAAGAAGCGATACCGCCTCAACTGCCTCAGCCGCAGTCTCTTTTCGGACTTCCTCGACGGTAGCATCAATCCCCTCAGGCTCCATAGAAAAGTTCTTGGCAGATGCAGGAGGGACGGCCAGCTCACCTTCACTCGCCGAAGCCTTGTGGTCATCCTATAGAGCTTGAAGCCACAGGACTCCCTTTCGAGGTCCCAACACCCGAAGGACCGACGTCAGTCGCGTCACCACTGGAATCTTCTGAGACGACGAAGTAGCTAGCCTCGTCACCTTCTTTATAAGTGAACAGAGGATCATAAGAATCCCCCTGTTCCCTTGCAGCCTCGGCTCTCGGTTCTCTTGTAGTCTCAGTTCCTGAATCATAGGATAAACAAATGAGCTGTATGAAATATATAAGTACATGTCGCAAGAATGAAACTGATCTTACCCAAGTCGGGAACAGCTTTATCAATAGTCTGCTTCTGAGTCGATAGCCTAATAACTAACAGAGCCGGTGGATGAGGCACTGCAGCTGATTCACCCTCTGCAATAATGGTGGGTGTGTAGCGACGAGGCTTCTTCACTACCCTCTTCTGTGAGATCTACCCTGCCGCTTTCGTTTGAAGTGGACATCGGGAACTTCTTCCTCCACTTCTTCTACCTCCACATCTTCCATGGGGGCTGTGCCTACCCCATCAGGAGCACCTGGTGGAGCCTCAGCACTTGCGTCTCCTTTAAAGTGGGGACTTTCTGCGTCTGAAGTCTCACTATCAACAGTAGCAACAAACTCCCCGAGGCCTGACACACGGACCCTTCTACCCTCGCCTCTCTCGGTGACATTCCGCTTCAGCCGCTGAGAGATCAACTTCACACCAAAAGAGTTAATAGAAAACCCAGTTGGCATGGAGTTCGAAGTTCTATACCACTGATAGAACCCCAAAGTTGTCAGAAGGTTCAGGTCCTCAGCGGCATGCACAACCGCGCCTCAGTACAACCAGCGATGAATAACCACCAGGCACGAGCGCCATCAATGAGGCTCCCCATGAAGGCCAGGCTGGTGTTCGAGTTACCTACATATAGTTGGTTATACCCAAACTGACGAACAAATCGACTCGGGACATGAGGCTCCAAGTAGCAGGTATCCCCGCTCCTGTACACCAGATGGGATCGCCGGATGCTAACCAGCCATTCAAAGATCCCCCGGCTCAGTGACGTCTGCCCATCTCCTACATCCTTAAATTCTTCGCTATAACCTGCATCGCGAATGTAGGGAAAGTACCGGAAAAGGCTGTAAACGTTATACCGACCAAGCAGCTTGCGAACCGCGGCCACATAAGTCAATGACCATGAACATCCCTCAAATCGACGGAGAAGCGCCACCTTGACACCTTCTGCAGGCTCCTCACTAGCTTGGATAATTGAAGGGCAGTGAAGGGCGAACCATGCCATCAAATAGGTGTATGGCAAACTAATCCTGGGGTTTGGTCCGTCACGAGGTAAGATAGTGCCTTTTCCCCTTTTCGTTGCTAGTGGCTTACAAAAAGCCTCCGTCAATGCACGAAGGCCCCGCTGAATACAGTACACCATCGTCGGGAGAAGTCCAAGGGAATGACCGTGGACTAGATGAACGGCTGATAATAAGACAGTCGGAAGAATGACGTCGCCAGAGGAAGATGGCACCGCGCACATCTCTTCAGCCAAACCGATAAAAACCCGGCCAAAAGTGCCTTCCGGGACATCGGTCGACGAGCTTGATGATGGAAACTCATGAGAATGTCACCTTTCTCATAAATCCATCATCTTCTTTCAAGATCATATCCCCCTGGGAATGTTCTTGCATCCTCTGGAAAATGTCCTCATCTGCAACCCCGTAGTGAGCCGCTTCAGGGCATCTTCTAGGTTGGGGAACAAATAATTCTCCCAGCTCTTCGAACTGCTCGAAGCTCCCATGCATACTCGAGCAGATGTAAAGATGGCACATCAATTCCCGGTAAGTCTCGAACAAAGCGGGCTCCTACTTCCCCAGAAGTGCCAATTCCGTCTCGCATGGGAAGTATTCTTCATAAGGGAGAGATCCCAAGGGCAGAGCAGAGACTTCCCACATCTCGTGCAAAGCCATGCCCAATTCACCTACAGGGATAAAAAAAAGTCCCTGTGGCTGGACAGTATAACTCGAAGATGGCGTAGAAATTCACTACGCTCATCTGGATGCTGTAACAAGTTGCCCTGACGGCCTCGTAGAGCCTCAGCCTCTCCAGATCCTCTTCAAAATGGGCCAAGACATATAAGGCCAAGTCCCTCCAACAGGCCTTGGGGGGATGAATCCACCCAGGGGTCCTGAAATCGGTTGCTGGATAATTGCCATGAGCTTTGAAGAACTAGTTTTCAAAAGTTTGAGCCATGGCGGGATTTTCCCTACTGGGATGTCTGGGAGAACGTTCCTAGGGTGGAGACCTAATATGCAGCAAGGAGGACCCACCCTTGTATAACAGGGAGACGGAGCTATCAGTTTTCCCACGTGAATGGAGTCAGTAGTCCGAGTCACTTGCCACTTCATCTTTCGAACCTTCATCACGCATTGAAAGAAAGACAGCGGAAAATGACGCTTGCTAGATGGGAGATAATACTTCTCACCATCCAGATTGAAGATCCACTGCCCTTCTCCAGCCAGTAGCTAATGATCGGTGTCGGGCGCTGCATCCCCAAACATGAACCGGGCTTCTGATAAATTTGCGGTCACAATCCTCGAGGGAGCAGTAGTTAAGATGCTCCTCATAATGTGTTGATCTCCAGCGTGGATAAGGGCATCCCGGCCAGGAGCGCTCCGCTCACTGAAAAATGAGGCCTGCCCCTAGAATTGCAGGCTATTACCATCCAGTCCCCTGGCTGTCCCAAAGAGACTGTTCAAAGGACCCGGGGTATAGTGCACTACAAAAAGAAGAAGAAGAAGTTATATTAGTTCATTAGCCGAAGAAAAAGAAAGTTATAGCAAAAAAAAATGCTAAGGTATAGTTTCGCTCTCCGAGCGAAGCTAACTTAGCATTAGCTTTGCCCTGAGGCTCAGCTCCACATCCTACACAAAGGCAGAGTGCAGAAGATCTCTAAGTGTTAGCTTCGCTCCAGAAGCTTAGCTTCGCGTTCTGTCACTGAACAAAATGCAAAGAAGCCCCTAAGGGCTAATGATTGAGATTTTACCTGCACAAAAATACAGAATTTCAGAATTTAAAATAATAGTGCAGGGTGCTCAATTCTACCGCTATAGCAAGTGGCTATGCGGGTCGTGATCCACAGGGAGGGACTAGCGATGGAAGCTTGTTTAGTAAGTTCTCTCTTTTTTATTTATAATGATATTTACAATGATATTTACAATGAAAAAGAAGAGGTGTGAAAAAGATTGGGAATATTGTGCTTTATACTAAAATTAAAAGAAAGACAAAAAAACTAAAAACTTACTTACCTCTTTGGCGTCTGCTTACCTTGGAACCGTGTTAATGATGTACCTTTCTTTGAAGGCGAACGAAGCATGGAATATGAGAGAATATGAGATCTTCCCTATTCCCGATCTATACACAAATAAAAGGGCAAGCTATACTATCATGGAAATAGATCTTCATCACCATAAACCATCAACGGCACTTGTAAGGAGAAGGCAACTTCGAAGCTCTTGGTTTCATATGGATCCACAAACACAAAAGAGAAAAACAAAACAAGAATAGAAAAAAATAAACTTTGATTTGATTCAATTAACAATGGAAGAAAAGATTACTTACATCGATGTCACCTTCAGTACAAGTTTGATCTCCTTTCTCCATGAAAGTATCCTCTCCTCTCAGTTACAAAAAAATAATAATAAAAATTACACAAAAGAAAATAAAAAAAAACCTAAGTCACAATCTACAAGTTAGCCTAAGAAAAACCCTAGATTTGTTTCTGTACTCGACTGTGTGCCCTTCTCTGTTACTCTGCAGGGATATTTATAGGAGATGGAAGAAGTAGAGTCCCGGTACGACTCCTCGACGAAAACTGAACGTCAGTCTTATCTGGATTGTCGCGAAAACGCGGCTATGGCCGCGTTTCCGCGGCCTTTCTGTGGCATCTGGCCACGCGCTTTCGCGCGTGGCCTCCTCTGGTCCGTCCATTTGGGTATATCCTTTTAGATCTGGCCTACCGACTCTTTATTTTGAAAATTCGAGATAATTGGGAAGCAAGTTACCCTAAATCCAAATCTCTTTAAAACAAATTTTATCTTTGCACTCTCCTCCTTTTATCTTTATCCTTGTCCTGCAAGTAATTAGGATTGAGTAGAAGTCTATCCCTTTCCTCTTCTTTTAGTAATTGCAAATTTTGCACATGGTAATTGTAACTTTTGCACTTGGGCTTGCACATGGGCTTTTTGAGGCTTCTGGGCTTCATTTAGGCTTTATTCTTTATTTAATTAATTACTCAAGGCCTGCACACATTAAATAATAAAACAATAGTAATAGTGCATAATTGTAGGAATAAATATGAAAATGTGATAGTAAATGTAGTGATAAATATGCATTTTTACTACCTATCACACCCCACACTTATCTTTTTGCTCGTCCTCGAGTAAAAAATCAAAAAGAATAAGAAAAGAAAAACTAATCTATCCTAACTCACTTTCGTAGGCATCACGGTTGCACTTAGCACGTGCAACAAGCCGTTAAACCCCTAGGTTATCCTAGAGGACGAGTGTTGTCTCGTGAGGGTTTTCAGCGGATTACACCCACAAAATCCATAAAAGGAAAATATTTGAAATATGTTTGAAGAGACTAAGTAATCTATAAGTTTTAGGATTATCATTTTTATTCATTCTTAAACTTAGTCTTTATATAGTAAATTGTTATCCTTTTTAGGTAAGGATCAAAACTGAATTTTTGTATACTCTTTTTCGTTACCAAAAGTCATATGCATCCTTGTGAATCTTTACTAGAAATTCCTTCACTTGGACTCTCATGCCTCTTTATTATTATTTTCTCTTTTTTTTTAATATGTATAACTCATCTAATTTTCTTTCGTGTAAGTATCAAGGCTTCTTGAGGCCCTCATACCAACTAATTGACTATTAGATGTGTTAGTACATATATAAGTAATTTTTCTTAGTTTCCTTAGGCTTTCTAATCCACCCATGTAGCGAACTTAAAGTCGGTGGCTCCCAAACCGGTCGGTTTTAGGGCACCGGGTGAGAAAAGACCCCACGGACTTAAGGATTCGAGTGAACTAGGCCACAAAACTAAGGTTTTTATTTATACAATCACCTTTAGGCGTGAATACTTATGCTTCTTGAGGCACATGTATTCAGCTTAATTAGTGAATTTTTTATTTTTTATTTTTTTAGTATTATTTTTTATAGGGCACAAGAGTATTTATTTTAGAATCCTAGATGTGTAAGTGTATTAGGTATGCACATTTCATTAAAGAAAAATTAAGACTAATTAATTATTCAATTTTTCCTCCTATACCTAAAAATTCAACAATTTATTTATTTTGACCAAGTTTTTAGAAATCCTAATCATGATTTTCCTAATTCTTAAGACTAACTTAGTTTCTTTCAAAAGATAAGTCAAAATATTGTCCCCTTTTTTTTTTGTTGTTAGTTAGTATCTAACTATGTTAGTATGTTAGTAAATCCTCCCCCGCACCTATCTCATGCATTATCCTCAATGTATGAATGAATGCATGTATGCATGAAACAGAAAAAGGGAAGGAAAATATTACCTTAAGGCGGTGGTTCCTGTGGTGGTTTAATTGGTCCACGAAATGCGGCCCAATCTACTTTTCGTGAAATTCGGAGGAACCCACCAGAAATCTCTCTTGTATAACCCACTAAAATGATGTCTGTATGAACATTTTTTAAAAATTCCTCCCCATCTAACTTCCAAATTTCATAACTATTTTCAGAGTCAATTATGTCAACCGCCTTGTCCCAAACTGGAGTGTGAAAAGATGGAATGATTGACTTGGACTTAAGAAGTACGGGAACAAATACCGACTCAGGAAAGTAACTTAAATCAAGTAAAGATTCAGGAGTCGAGCTTGGTTCAAAAAGTGGGTCCAAATCAAGAAGTTGAAACTCAAGTCCACAATCATTTTCCCACAATGGAATGTGACTTAATATTGGTGATTCAAGTTCAAGAATGACAGGCGTGGGAATCAAAACTGACTTTAAAATATTACTCAAATCGGGTAACAAAACAGGAGTCAATATTGATTCGGGAATTTGAACTTGATCACAGATTTGAGAATCTAGGTCACATTTCTCATTGAGTTCAATATCATAAAAATGAGAACTTGCCAAATTATCCATGAAACTTTCAAAATTATAAATTGGTCAAGTTCAACATGATGATCATCAAAGATGGGTGATTCAATTTCATGATGAATAGGCACATAATTCAATGTTGACTCGGGAAAAAGATTGAAATCAGGTGAAGACATCGGAGTCATTATTGAATCAGGAAGTAGAATTGAATAACCAAGTTGAGGATCAGGATCATAGTCATTCTCAAGTTCTATTTCAGGAAATAATAACTTGCCAAACTGTCAATGTCATTTTCAAAATTTGAAGTTTGGGCAAGTTCAAATGATTGTACTGAAATAAAATCTTGTTTTCTAAAGCAACGTGACTCTTCGACTCTAAGAGAATGGTTAGCGACATCAGAAATGGCCGAACGGTGAGAACGTAAAGTTTGAACCATCATATCTATTTCATGATCACGAGCGTTTTAGCCTGAGTCATGACTTCAAGCATCTTTTCATAGTCGATAGGTTCATCATTTTGTTGTGATAGGACTTAAAAAGATGAAGTGTTGTTGTGACAGTCATGATGAAATTGTGAGTCGGTCAGATTCTGTGATTGTTGCTTGGACTCACGCATCATCATGTCCAAGATTGATGGTGATTGTTGCTTGGACTCATGCATACTCATCATTTCCAATATAGATGGTTTTCTATTTTGAACTGTGGATCTGAGTATGAATCTTGAAAATATTGTGGACAAGGTGGATAAGGAGGACAAGTTGGTTGAAAATTGGACTTAGGGGAGGTGAATCCCCATGGACTCTGTGAAGATTTGAAATTGTTGTGAAATTATGGTCATAAGATGGGGGGCATGGGTTATATTCATTCGGATAAGACCACTCCGGCACACTAGGTTGGTTAAAGTTATGATATGCCGGGTTGGTAATTTCCAAAAAAGAGATTTGCGTGTAATATGAATTATTATTAAAATTGAAAAATTGTTGTTATAAGCCATATCACAAACACAAACAAAGAAAAAGAAAACAAACAAATAAGCAAACAAAAAAAAATTCTAACCCAAGTTAGGGTAGACCTATGACCTAGACGACTCCTAACTGGTTAGACTGTCCACGAGAGGTATAATGTAGACTTTGACCACAAGCTAATCAGCAGGTCAGGGCAAGATTGGTGGGAGGTTTTCCGTCAAAGACGTTCCTTAATTAAATAACCACCAATCTTCGGGCTTTCGACCCTCAATCCCCTTCCTTGACACTGATTTGGTAGGAGTCAAATTCCAACATCGTTCCCCCTTAGGATAATCTCCTAATTGAGTCCGAGATGTCCTTAGGGCCAACGTCTACTCTTTTTTAGTTAGGATTGGGTTAGTGAGTGAGGAGATTGTTTGTGGGCCAAGGAAGGGTGATGAAATCCCCACCTTATCTTATTTATAGGACAAGCCCTTAAGTCAATTTAGTGCACGTGTAAAGCAATAGACAAATATTCACTCAAAAGCAGTAAATCAGCTAAGGGTGCTTCCTAGTCTATATGCAATGCGAACGTACCTTGTCTCCAGCACTCTTCAACAGAAATTAAAAAATTAAATAGACATGTGCCTATATGCAAGAGTCTAATTTTTTTTTTTTTCAACAAATAGGTTATTGTTAATTAATTAGCAGTGTGCAGGGTGATCACAGAGAAAAAATAACAGAGCAGTAAACAAATCTTTCAATTTGCAGCAACCTGCAGAAAACAGAGTGAGTAGTGAACTACACAGGCCGCGAAACGCGGTATTGCCACGCAAACGCGGCTCTGTAGTAGGCTCTGCTTCTCTGCCTTCGAGGGCAGAGGCACAGAGTTGCTATATGTCCTTTGCTGCTGTTAGTTTTCCTGTTCTCTGAACCTGCAAACAAAAATAATAAATAAATCAATAATTAGTTTTTTTTAGAGAATACTTACCGTCCCTCCCCGGCAACGGCGCCAAATTTTGATTGAGATTTTACCTGCACAAAAATACAGAATTTCAGAATTTAAAACAATAGTGCAGGGTGCTCAATTCTACCGCTATAGCAAGTGGCTATGCGGGTCGTGATCCACAGGGAGGGACTAGCGATGGAAGCTTGTTTAGTAAGTTCTCTCTTTTTTATTTATAATGATATTTACAATGATATTTACAATGAAAAAGAAGAGGTGTGAAAAAGATTGGAAATAGTGTGATTTATACTAAAATTAAAAGAAAGACAAAAAACTAAAAACTTACTTACCTCTTTGGCGTCTGCTTACCTTGGAACCGTGTCAATGATGTACCTTTCTTTGAAGGCGAACGAAGCATGGAATATGAGATCTTCCCTATCCCCGATCTATACTACAAATAAAAGGGCGAGCTATACTACCATGGAAATAGATCTTCATCACCATAAACCATCAACGACACTTGCAAGGAGAAGGCAACTTCGAAGCTCTTGGTTTCATATGGATCCACAAACACAAAAGAGAAAAACAAAACAAGAATAGAAAAAAAATAAACTTTGATTTGATTCAATTAACAATGGAAGAAAAGATTACTTACACCGATGTCACCTTCAGTATAAGTTTGATCTCCTTCCTCCATGAAAGTATCCTCTCCTCTCAGTTACAAAAAATAAAATAAAATAAAATTACACAAAAGAAAATAAAAAAACCTAAGTTATAATTTACAAGTTAGCCTAAGAAAAACCCTAGATTTGTTTCTGTACTCGACTGTGTGCCCTTCTCTATTGCTCTGTAGGGGTATTTATAGGAGATGGAAGAAGTAGAGTCCCGGTACGACTCCTTGACGAAAACTGAACGTCAGTCTTATCTGGATTGCCGCGGAAACGCGGCGGCCTTTCTGTGGCATCTGGCCACGCGCTTTCGCGCGTGGCCTCCTCTGGTCCGTCCATTTGGGTATATCCTTTTAGATCTGGCCTACTGACTCTTTATTTTGAAAATTCGAGATAACTTGGGAAGCAAGTTACCCTAAATCCAAATCTCTTTAAAACGAATTTTATCTTTATACTATCCTCCTTTTATCTTTATCCTTGTCCTGCAAGTAATTTGGATTGAGTAGAAGTCTATCCCTTTCCTCTTCTTTTAGTAATTGCAAATTTTGCACATGGTAATTGCAACTTTTGCACTTGGGCTTGCACATGGGCTTTTTAAGGCTTCTGTGCTTCATTTAGGCTTTATTCTTTATTTAATTAATTACTCAAGGCCTGCACACATTAAATAATAAAACATTCGTAATAGTGCATAATTGTAGGAATAAATATGAAAATGTGATAGTAAATGCAGTGATAAATATGCATTTTTTACTACCTATCAGCTAACTTCGCTGGAAAGGCACTTGTGCCTAAAATTATTCAAAGGACTTTAAGGTCCTTTTCCCAGCTACGCTTCGAGAGCTATCTTCACATCCTGCCACGTGACGGAACGTGAACAGCCCTAAGGGCTAACTTCGCAAAGAAGCTTGGAGAAGAAACCATTCGGTTTCTAAATTTCAATTCACGAAATTGAAGGGGAATTAAATCCCCTAAAAGTTTGGTGGATTTGAATTAAGGGAGAGCAACTCCCTGACATCACTGGATCATGATGAATCACTCTAGATTCACCATGAAATAGCCAGTAAATGGCTTTGAAAAGAGATGAAAATCTCCGAATATAAGGGAAAAAATCCCTACCCGCAATGGGGCGTTCGACGATCGGAGAAGGAGAGGGCCCCTCCGTCACAGAGGTCGCTATCTCTTTACCTGCTCGTCTTTTGGGAGCCATGGAAGAACTGAAAAGCTCTGAAAATCTCAACAAAGAAGGAGGAGAAAGAGATTTGTTTCTTTGAAAATTTAAAGAGAAGTTAATTCTCCTTCTTTAAGCCCAATCGGGCTTTTATAGTCTTAAAATTGCCTGACTTCGCCTCTTCAAAAGGAGCACAGGCGGTCGTTTCAAATTAATTTGAGACGGCGCCAAGCGCCTTCCTGATAAATCTTGCTTCAGCCCTGCCAAGGGATAACTCCGCTGTGAGTTCAACGTTGACCTCGCGCGATGCTTGAGTAACTTCGCTGAATGACGAGCCTTAGCTCCACTAAGAGCTCATCTCTAGCTTCACGAAATTTCGTGCTAGCTTCGCTAGAAACTCGTTCCTGACTTAGTTGGAAATCTGCCCTCAGCTTCGCTGGAAGCCTAGCTCCACTAAGAGTTTTTCTTTCCTCCTAAGGAAAAGACTTACCTAAGCTAGTCCATTCCAAGTGTTTTCGAAACACAAAGGGAAAAGGAAGGGGACAAAGTAGATAAGCAAACATTTTTATTGATTCAAAAGTGAAGATACATTGATATTACATCAAGATTGTCTTTCATACAATAGAATCATTACTGTCCTATCTACTTTCAGGGCGATGAACCATCCCAACTGGACACGAAAGGTCTTCCTCCTGCACAAGACCGTAATCCTTCGCTTAATGACAGATTTTGCCACCAAGAAGTTGGATCTTCTTTGATGAAAATTGGCAAGAGATTGATTGCCATCTAGGAGCTGGATCTTCTATAATTAAAATTGGTAAGGGATTGGTTGCCACCAGAAAGCTGGATCTTCCATAATCAAAATTGGCAAAGGAAGGATCAGAGACCTTACTGGTGACTTCCGCCATCCCGAAGTGGATCATCTCGGATAATCGACTACCAGCCCCTTCCCAAAGTGGATCATCTCATAAGCGACTGCCAGTCTCTTCTTGAAACGCGCATTAGCTGCTCCAGTATGTTCCTCCTACTTATGATCAAAGCTTCAACTTGAAAATCAAGGGGCAAGTTTTTGGTCTCTTTCATCAAGACGAAGAAATGGGGAGCATAGTTCATTACAATGCAAATAAGAAACAACTTAGCATTAAATCAAAGAAAAAAATGTAAAAGGAAAAGAGACGGAACAAAATTCTCTGGGCAAAGCTATCCAGTTGCGCCTTGAAGATGGATTTCAGCTAAGCAGAAGATAATCTCGCTTGCACAGTGATGATAGACTGGCTTAGCATAAGCCAAGTCTTAGTCCCACCCAAGGCAGTTAGACTAGAGAAGCCTCAAAAAGGACCAAGTCCTAGCCTCCCCTATATGGCTAGGCCAGACTGGCCCAGAGGGACGCAGTCTTGACCCCGCCTATATGGCAAGACTAGCTCAACCTTGAAGAGGCCAAGTCCTAAGCCGTGCCTATATGGCAGATTTAACAGGCAGATTTAACAGATCAAGGCAGGAACTCTACATGGAAAGATCATTCGCCTGATCGAGCGAGAATGCTAGCTTCGCCGAGAACCTGAAAAATAGGGCTAAAATCCTTTTCTGAAAGTCAGCCAAATGCGAAGACCAAGGGAATTTAATCCCTAAGATAGCTGGTAAAGTTAGGAAAATTAAGGGAGATAAACTCCCTAAAAAGTCATTGGATGGCCGAGGCTCACCAATTCTTCATTGAGTAATGACTAGTGAGAGTCCCCACTACTTCAGGGATCTCAGTCTCCTTGCCTGAGCAATGGGGAGAGATCATAAACAAACCTCCCAAGAAGTAGGGAGTATGTTTCTCTGAGAAGGACTATAAGAGTCCTATTTATAGGCCTCGTGGCCTGACTATGCTGCCACTACTTCAAATCTTGGAAGCGCGGGCGAATTTAAGGCATTCAAATGCTTGGCCTTGAGAAAGGGAATAGTCTCCCTCGGGAATACACACGAAGTTATTTGAACTTCGAAAAAGGGAATAATCTCCTTCGTTAATGCAAGAGAAGTTATTCAAATCTCGAAAAAGGAGCAATTCCTCTCGCAACTCGCAAAAGCAGTTAACCTCGGGAACGGAACGTCGCTCCATCACAGCGAGCGCGAGGCTAATGCTCATGCTCCAACCCAGCTTGAAGCGAACCTGCTTCAGGAAGCTCAAAGGTGAAGCTACCCAGGAAAGCGAAGCTACCCGGAAGCAGACTTATAATTCCTCGGCGAACCTATTCCAACAAGAAGTCAGGGTTAAAGGCGAAGTTAAACTCAACTACCAAGGCGACATTCACATTCACATACCATCAATCAAAACAGTTCAAAGTATTTCAGGATCTGAACCATTCAATTATAAATTCACGAAAACTTTGAAGGGGGTCTTGTTGACACTCGAAAAAGACATAACTCCCGCATTCATCTTCAGCCGGTCTGAATAACATCTAACTTATTGTCATCTACAAAAGATAAGACAAAGACAAGCTGATGATCAGAGGTAAGGCAGCAACATGGACATTACTAATCCAGTAAAGCAGATAGTAAGTCAAAGTTGCCTTTGAAGAAGATCTGAGCAGGCCTAGAGACACTAAGTTAGCTCGATACTTAGTCTCACATGAGCTCAAGGGATGAGCTATCGCACGAGAGGCTAAGTTTGCTTAGCTCCACAAGAATTCCATCATAACTCTGCCATGGGCTAACTTATAGCTTCGCCCTGGAGCTTTCTATAACTCCACAGAAAGCTAGCTAATAGCTTCGCTAGACGCTCTGCGGAGCCACAAAAGGTCAACTTATAGCTTCGCTGAGAGCTTACTCCTAGCTTCGCCAGAAGCTTCCCTTAGCTCCACTACGAGCTTATTGGATTAGCCCCGCTGCGGGCCTTTTATGGTCACCTTTGACCAATCAAATCTCTATATGAGATCATTTTGATTGAGATCGAATTTGGCAGTTGCTTGCCATGATCTTTTGACTCTCCCAATCAGGTGAGAAGATCAGGGGAGATCTCTCAATTAACTGAAGATGATCAAGGGAGTATCCCTCATTTAGCGGAGCGGGTCAAGAGATTAGCCCTACATGCTATTCCTAGCTTCGCAGAAGCTGTTTCTAGCCTCGCGGCGAGGCTACTTTCCAGATGCAAAACAGATTGACTCAATCTGTTTCCAGATTTTCAGGATGATTATACCCTTGTTTTCCTTATAAATAGCCTACCAGGAGCACAAAGGAGGAAAGAGAAGAGACAGGCAAGGATAGAGAGGAGATTGGATCGAGAAGCAGAATCCCTTGCAAGAGGGCTCTACCGATCCTCTGTTCTCCGATTCCCCGAACCAAGCGAGAAGGGAGTCCTATTAGGAGGCAGTTCGATCATCTGATCGATCGCATCGTCAAAGGGATAAAGTGATCACGCGCTGATCAGATTCTTACCGACACATTTCCCCAGAAATCTCAGAGGAGATCTACTTATAAATTTCTTTTGCTTTCTGTAAAGAAATACTTATAATTTCGCTCCTCGAACACTTTTTTTTGTAAGTTTTCCTTACCCAAATATATGGAAAGCATGAGGATGGGTAGATCTTGGTCGTCAGTTTGTCCGCATCTTGTCTTTTGGAAATGTCAACAAGTTAGGATGTTTTTTGGACCGGTTGAAATACCACCAGGGGGAGTTTGTCATTTTGGAGTGTCAACAAAATCCCCTTCAAAGTTTTCATAAATATGCAATGGGATGTTTAGATTTCAAAATACTTTAAATTGCTTCGATTTGTTGAAGAAAAGATCACTGATACGTGGATTTGAGCTTCGCCGTAACGGCTGGATTCAGTCTCACCTTCAGGGCTGAACTTTAGCCCTGCTTCTAGGCTAGAATAGCCTCACATTTGGGCTAGAATAGGCTAGCCCTTGGGGTAGCCTTGCCTTTGGCTGGAACAGGCTCGCCCTTGGGGTAGCCTCGCCTGTGGGGCTCTTTTAAGCAACTTCACCTTCAAGGGCAAGTTGATGTTGGCCCAAAGGCCCATCACTCTAGTTTTGATGATGATTAACTCATGTAGTTATTGTACTAATGATCTTGTGCTTATTTAGTTTCAGATATTTGATCAAGATCTTAGTAGGTGTTTAGCTTTAACAAATATTTGAAGTCAATTTTTGAAGCTAGCAGTGTTTATTCAAGAGCTCGCGCATCAATATCACATCAAGTACTTAAGAGGAGTCTAGCTCATTGGATCAAGATTTGGACCAAGTCAGAAAGAGAAGAACATTTTCATGAGAAGATTTTCAATAAGACTTGAGTCATATTTGTTGTAGTATTAAAATTTGTTTTTAGATAAAATGTAAAGGATAGATTAGTTGTGGATTGCTCAAGTTCATACACACACACACAAATTTATATGTGTTTTCATAAAACAGTTTTGATTTTGGAAAATACCGTTTTAGTTTTTGAGCGTCAAGTATACATCTTTGTGTTTCATAAATAGAGTTCATCAAAACAAGTTTATATGAGTTTTGGATTTCATCCATACACATTGTTGGTGTTTTCCATTGATTTGCAAAGGGAAAAACTTACAATAAAAGAGTTGAGGAGCTAAATTACAAGTATTCTTAAAAAGATTACAAGTAGATCTCCTCAGAGATTCTGGAGAAGTGTGACGATAGGAGTCTGGTCAGCGCATGACCACTTTGTCCCTTTGACGATGCGAGCGATGAGATTCCTTCTCGCCTGGTTCGGGGAATCAGAGAACAGAAGGTGGTAGAACCCTCTTGCTACTTCTCAAAATCGCCTTCAATTAGGAATTCCTTCTCGCCTGGTTCCAGAGATTCCTTGAGAAGAAGGTATTAGGGTATAGCACCCTGATTAGAGAAGCAATTCTCTATAAAGTCTCTGAATTCAAGAACGCACGGTGCGTCGTGAAGAAGTCTCTGCTTGTGGAGTCTTCGTTTACGCCTCTGCGTGGTCTCTACTTCTGGAGGTGCCTCCTTCTCCTTGTGCCCCTGGTGGGCTATTTATAGGGAGAGCAGGGTATAATTGTCCCTTGAAAATATGAAACAGATTGAATCAAATCTGTTAAATCTGGAAAGTAGCCTTGCTGCGAGGCTAGGATCAGCTTCTGCGAAGCTAGAAATGGCAGGTCGGTTGATCCTCTTGATCTGTTTTGATCTTTTCCATATCGTTGGAGGATTTCCCCTGATCTTCTTACTCGTTTTAGAAGAGTCAAGAGATTGTGGCAATCAACTGCCAAATTTGATCTCAGATTTGATCTTGATTGGATTTGATCTCAATCCTGATTAGATTTGATCTCATCTGGAGATTTAATTGGTCAAAGGTTGACCATATCAGACCCGCAGCGGCGCTGCCCGCTTTGAACTCACAGCGGTGCTGGAGGTAGTATCTGGCGAAGTCAGAGGAAGGCTTCTTCGGCGGAGCTAGATGTCATCTGTTGCGAAGCTACCATATACCCTTTCTGCACAGTTGCATGTGGCTTCAGGCGGAGCTGACTCTATTTGTGGAGTTACGCTTTAGCAGTTCAGGCGAAGCTATGAGTTAACTTCTTGACGGAGTTTTGAATGGCTTCAAGGCGAAGTTGGATGATCTTAGCCTCTCAGGCGAAGCTATCCCTTGGGCTCGTGTGATGCTAAGTGCTAGCATCTTTAGACCTGCTGAGGTCTGTTTAGATACAATCCGGGCTCACTATCTGCTTGCTTGATCAGTGGAGTCCAAGTTGCTTCTTTGTCCCTCGGAGATGGGTGAAAACTGGTCGTCAGCTTGTCTGTCACTTGTCTTTGGTAAATGTCAACAAGTTTAGACATTGTTCAGGCCAGTAAAATCTTGTCTTTTTTAAGTGTCAACAAGACCTCCTTCAAAGTTTTCAAAAGTTTGCAATGGCTCAGACTTTGAAATACTTTGAACTGCTTTGATCGGTGGTATGTGAAGTACGAACGTCGCCATGGTGGTTGAGTTCAGCTTCGCTTTCAATCCTGCTTTGGGATAGATTCGCCGAAGAATCATGTAGATTTGCGACTCTGTAGCTTCGCGTCTGGGCTTCCTGGAATAAGTTCGCTTCTGGAATATCTGTTTCTTTCCCGAGGCCAACTGCTGTGGGTCAATCACAAGAAGGATTACTTCTTTTTTGAGGTCAGAATGACTTCTCTCGCATTAATCGAGGGAGATATTCTTCCCTTGCGCGTTTTCGAGGGAGGATATTCCCTCTCTTCAAGGCGTCTTCAAGGCGTAATAAACGCCTTTATGAGGGAGAGTGTTTCTTCCCTTTGCACGGTTCCAAGGGAAACCGTCCCTTTTCTCAAGGCGCAACAAATGCCTTAAATGTGCTCATGCTTCCACGCTTGAGGCAGCAGTGCTCAGGCCATGAGGCCTATAAATAGGACACTTGAGATCCTTTGAAGAGAAGTGATCTGCTCTTCTTCTCTTCTCTTGTTGAGAGAGATACTCAGATCTCTGAATTAGTGGGGATGCCCACTCTGGTTATTACCCGGCCAAGGACCGGTAAGTCTTGATCATTCAGAGACTTCACCAATAATCTTTTAGGGAGTTCATCTCCCTTAGTTTAGCTTTAGCTTTAATCATCTGCTTCAGGGATTAATTTCCCTTGCTCTCCATTTAACTGATCTGCAAAGAAGGATTTCAGCATAGCTTCCCAGTGAAGCTATCATTTTGACTTGATCAAAGAAAGATCACTGTATGCGTGTTAAGTTTGCTACACAGGCAAAACTCGGGACTTAGTCTCCTCAAAGTTGAGCCAGTCTTGCCATATTGGTGGGGCTAAGACTGCGTCCCTCAGGATCAGTCTGGCTTAGCCATATAGGCGAGGCTAGGACTTGGCATTTGCTGAGCTAGCCCATCATCACTGTGCAAGCGAGGCTATCATCTGCTTTAACTGAAATCAATACTTGACTGAATGGGATTGCTTCGCCCCAAAGAATTTGACTTAGTGCTTTTGCAGCTTCTCCTGTGTTTAACTGCTAATTTGTTCCGGTTTATATTGCAGCGAGCTATGTTCGCCAATCTGTGACTTGATGAAAGAAACCAGGAAATTTCCTCTTGCTTTTCCAGTTGAGACTTTTACCCTTAAGCAGGAGGAACAAATTAGGGCAGCCGCTGTGCATCCCAGCGGAGGTTGGCAGTCGCTTATCCGAGATGACCCACTTCGAGGCGAGGCTGGTAGTCGCTTATTCGAGATGATCCACTTCGGAAAGCGGACATCACCTGTAAGGTCGCGGATCTTCCCATTGCCAATTTTCATTAAAGAAGATCCAACCTGCTGGTGGCGATCAATCCTTTGCCTGTTTTAATCAGAGAAGGTTCGGCTTCCTGGTGGCACAATCTGTCCTGGTGGCACCTTCTATCATTATGTGAAGGATTACGGCCTTGTGCAGGAGGAAGGCCTTTCATGTCCAGTTGGTTTGGCTTGAAAGTAGACAAGACCACTTGTATGCCTCTTGAGCAAATGATTCTGTTGTATGAAACACAACCTTGATGTAGTATCAATGTACCTCTCCTTTTAAATCAATGAAAGTTCATTTTCTGCTCATTTGATTTTTGCTTTGCCTTCATTCCGAATTGGCTCAGCGGAATTAGACTTCGTGCGAGGTTAAAGATAGGATTCCATCTGAAACAGGAATGAGCTTCTGGCGAAGCTAGCATATCTGCGAAGTTCGGCCTATGCCTTCAGCAGAGTTAAGGCAATCCTGTTGGCGAAGTCATTGATGTATTGTGCGAAGTCCTCATTTGACTCGTGGCGAAGTTAGCCCTAGTGGGACTGAATCAGCGCTTCTCGGGAAGGTGCTTTAGGCGTCGTTTCAAATTAATTTGAAACGACAGCCTGTACTCTTTTCGAGGCATCGTTTCAGGCGATCATCGCCTATAAAAGTCCGATCGGGCTGAGAGAGTATTCGGGACTTCGGAGGGGATAACCAGGCCGCTGCATTAGAGCTTCTGGTAGACCAATTTGAGAGGGACGTAGAAGAATGGCGCCGTCTCAGCCATTCGAACTTGGAGTCTTCGGTTGATGAGCAACTTGCGCACCTTATCCTTATCGCTCAAATGTATGAAGCCCATCTTGCCGCTCAGGAAGTCGCTAAGGCTATTTCTTTGGATTTGAAATCCTTGGAGACAAGGAAGATAGAGCTCGGGGACGCTATCGATGCTTCTAGCAGTGCTCTTCTTGACGCTGAAGATAAAATGAAAAGGCCAAGGAGATGATCAGGAAGGCAAATCTTCTCTTATCCAAGACTGAACCTGTACGTCTTGAAGAGATTGTGCGGCTTGAGCAACTCAAGTTTCAGAGTGATGAGCTTTCACGGAAAGAGTTGGCTCAAAGGGCAACCTTGGCTGAAGTTGAATCTTGCTTGGCCCAGATGGCGAGTTTTAATGAGGCTGAGCTAAGGTCGCAGGCACTTGTTAGGACTGCTGATGATAGGGAGACAAGGC
>JAVJIF010016731.1:0-51561 GCA_038442645.1 Agave tequilana | reverse complement strand
CGAGATTTTGGTCAACAGTAAAAGCAGAAGATTAACTATAATCATCAAACATAAAACCCTACAATCCCGATCATAATGATGCCAAGATTAGAAGTGGCGCAGAATGCAACTTTGAGTAATCTAGCTGTCCGATGTGACAAGGGGAAACCAGCTGTAAAATTTTCAATTAATTCCAGAAGATCTGCATAGATCCGAAGGGATTCATCGTACGCTCCTTTATCTACAAGCACCAAAGTGAGTTTAAGGAATTGAGGTTCTCTTCGACCACTTCGCTTCCCTGACTTGTCTTTCGCTAGCTTCGGCAAGTGGGCGCATCTGTAGGTTGTAAAATTTGATCCGCACCATGATGATGACACATGTTCAAATTACCAAGGAGTTTTCCCAAGACATTCACACCTCACAGAGTCCATCTCGAAGCCTTCACCACATCCAGCCTTTCTTAAGCTGCCCTCTGTCCCAAAGAAATTTCGGCCCAGAGCGGCATTCTACCATTCTGAAACCTCTACCTCTCCGAGGTCTCTACCACTCCGAAGTCCTCACCACCTCAAGGTCTTCTGCACTCCGAGACTCTCCGGTTTCGAAGGCTCCAGCTCCGAATCTGAAACTCCAACAGCAGATCGTCCTTGATCTCTGCCGATACTTATGCAACTCCGTCCCCCCTGTCCATAACGTGTAATGCCCCTATTAGTGTGAGCAGTTATGGACAACGATAGATTTTCCTGCATGCAATCCTAACTGACTAACACCAATGATCACAGTCGTTACAATAAATCTAGCACGTACAGATCGTGCAGTTACAACAGTTTGTCAATTCCACCTCCACGCCAGCATGCATATCAATATATAATATCTTTCTTCTCTCAGGAGAAGGGTCGCATCACTAATTTTCAGAGCAGACGCCCTCACTAAACTGGAAGTTTTTTATTCCAGTCCACCATCACACTAGCAGTATCCCTGTGCGAGTTCATCCCATTATACTAGCAGTCTTCTTGTGTTAATCTACCAAAACACACCGACAGTTCCTTGTATCGGTCCCATTTCCTTCCCACCTACTGTATCTCGCTCCCGAAGGTCTTAGGCCGGCATCACATCAGTACTCCTAACTCGTAATTTCATTGTGTGCTTTGACAGGTCAAATCGGAGAGCATTCAGTCGCTTGTGACGAAGATTCATCTATCTCAAACTGGTGAGATTTTTTCCACCACTGATCTATTGTTATGTTTGGATTCATAAGCTCGTTTCAGGCCGTCGCAAACAAATTTCATTATATTTTCAACCGCTGAGCTGCCACATTGAGTTTGATTTATTCCTTTATAAATCAAACAGATGATATGAAATTATTGTTACAAATTCATCTTCGTTTTAGATGGCCAGTGAGGCTTAATAAGGTCTGGCATTTAGATATAAGAAGATGAGAGTAGATACTGAAGCGCACGTCGCTCAAATTCTGACTATGGCCATGTATTTCAAAAGGGAAAGAAAAAAAGGGGGAAAAAAAAAAAAAATCCCTTCTCGGTTATTGAAGAGCAGAGGATTTCAAGTGTTATTTTATTTTGTCTTTGTTTTTGCCATCACCTCCACGAGACACAGGGAGTGCTTTGTTTTTGTGATATTTTTCAGTTTTGATTAATTTATAATTGTTCTTTACAACTAATTTAATTCAATGAAGGATGCAGCTCTTTCCTCAAAGAAATAGTTCAACGGGGATTTCTTTTTTCATCAAAATTACAACGGAATGAAGAAAAGAGAATAAAATTTATACCGGAGGATGAAGGAAGAGCCATAGCAGTGCTTAATTTGCACCTTGAGATGCAACAACCAAGAAAACAAATTAACAGGAAAAAAAAACAAAAAACAAACAAAGAATTAACTTTACTCATACTAATCATTAATCATCAGATCAGATCAGATCAGTAATAGGGTATCGCCGGTGGTGGTGGAGACGCATATCTCACTCCGATGACCGGTGGCAGCGGAATGTTGCCACCGCAATCCGGCGGAGGCGGTGGGTGCGAGGTCGAATGCCCAGCCGGGGGAGGAGCTTGCCATGGCATTTCCTTTGGTGGGGGGCGGTTGATGATGGTGATGCTGTTTCTGGCGCTGGTGGAGGAGGCGAAGGCGTTACTGCTGGCGGCGGCGGCGGCGGCGAATGGTGATAAGTTGGCGGAGGAGACGAAGGCGTTGCTGCTGGAGGCGGCGGATATTGATAAGTTGGCGGAGGAGAAAGGACAAATGGTGGCGGTGGCGGAGGTGACGAATAGTGATAAGTCGGCGGCGGAGGTGACGCCACAACTGGTGGTGGTGGCGGAGGTGAGGAATAGTGATAAGTCGGCGGCGGAGGTGACGCCACAACTGGTGGTGGTGGCGGAGGTGAGGAATAGTGATACGTCGGCGGGGAGACTCCACAGCTGGCGGCGGCGGCGATGAATAATGATAAGTTGGGGGAGGAGATTGTACGGTGGGTGGCGGTGGCGGTGGCGGTGGAGATGGAGAAGGTGGGGTATGGTGATAGGTTGGAGCGGGCGAACAAGATGTGGTCGGCGGTGGCGGCGGAGATACAGGAGTGTAGACCGGCGGCGGCGGCGACACTACAGGAGGGGAAGGAGGAGCCTGCTGATATGTCGACGGCGGGGGGCGAACCAGCGGTGGGAACTGAAGGCGTGGGCTCATAGCCTGAAGAGGGCGGCGGAGGCGTCGACGACGTTGGAGGGTAATGGCTCCAGTTACCCGGAGATGGAGGTGATGGGCTCATGACTGGCGGTGGGGGCGAACCGACGGTGGGGACTGAAGGCGTGGGCTCATAGCCTGAAGACGGCGGCGGAGGCGTCGACATCGTTGGGGGGTAATGGCTCCAGCACCCGGAGATGGAGGTGATGGGCTCATGACTGGCGGTGGGGGCGAACCGACGGTGGGGACTGAAGGCGTGGGCTCATAGCCTGATGACGGCGGGGGAGGCGACGATGACGTCGGAGGGTAATGGCTCCAACCACCCGTTGGAGGTGGCGGCGACGCGACGGGATATGTTGACGGACTCGGCGGTGGAGAATAGTGAGAGGTCGGAGGCGGTGGAGGGTGAGATTTGGTCGACGGCGACGTGGCACCAGTCGGCGGAGGCGGCGGCGCAAATGCTGCACAGGCGGAGGAAGGATCGCCTGAGGCGGAGGAGCGGGAGATTTGGTGGAAGGCGATGAACGCGACGTCGGTGGCGGGGAGGAGAAGGATGCTTCCACCATCCTACAGGCTTTCCACGTTGCGGAGCCGGTGGCGGGGTTGACTGTCTCCGGTTCCGTGGCCTCGAGGTCGGTGCAGGGAACGGGAAACCCCCGCCGCTGCCGCACTTGGCTCTGCTGCAATCGAAGGCCGAGCAGCCTCCGACGAGCACTCCCTCGCCGACCGCTGGCTCGGCAGCCCAGCAATGCAGTTCTCCCTAGCGTCCCGGACCGATCCCCTCCCGCTCGCCACGCACTCCGGCGGCTGCCCAGTGAAGTAATTGTAAGAATAGGTGAAGTTCTGAAGTCTGGGCAAGCTGCAGATCCAGTAGGAATGGATCCAGTGAGGCGATTGTGCGCGACATCCAACTGCTCGACGCTGGACATGCCGGCCACCGTGCTCGGCAGCGGGCCTTGCAGATGGTTGAAGCTAACATCGAACACCGTCACATGATCCAGCCTCCAACTTCAGCAGGAACGCAACCAGTGAGGTTGTCACTCATTAGAATGATCTCGTTCAGCGTCGGCCCCATTCGCCCGATGCTCGACGGAATGCACCCGCCCAAATCGTTGTTCGCCAGGACAACAACAGACACCGGAGAGTTGCCCAAGTTCTCCGGGATCCCGAACCTCAGCCTGTTCGAGTTGAGGAAAATGGCGTCGAGAGGACGGTCGAAGAGCGCGGGCGGGATCGGCCCTTCGAACTCGTTGAACCTCAGATCCAAGTACTTGAGCGCCGGCAGCGAGAGCACCACTTTAGGGAACTTGCCGACGAAGCGGTTATTGCTGAGATCGAGCTCATGGAGCAGCTTCAGCTTGCGGAATGTTGACGGCACGATGCCGCAGAATCGGTTGGAGTGAGATGGAACAATGCGAGATCGGTGAGCAGGCCGAGCTCATCAGGCAAGTAGCCCGCGAGGTCTAAGTGGTTCAGATCGATGCCGGCCACAACGGTGAGAGAGGGATTTGTCGGCGACGGAGCGCAGAAGACGCCGTTGTAGGCGCACACATTAGGGCCGTGCCAATTTGAGGTGAAGTTTGAAGGGTCGGAGAAAATGGCAGTGGTTTTCCAAGTCTGGAGAGCAATGTAGGCCTGCCTGAGCCTGGAGTTTGGGAACCTCAGGTTGCCGGGATCAACCTTGGCATTTGATGATTGAACAAACAAGAGGCAAGAAATCAGTACGAGGCTAACAAGACTGTTAGCCATGGAGGCTTCTTGCAAGGCTAGCAAACGGGAGATGATCAGAGATGAAAGAGAGAGAGAGAGAGAGAGAGAGAGAGAGGGATTGAAGAAGAAGAAGAAGCGTAGATCAGATCACATGGAGTTGGTGGGGGTAGTGGGAGATGGGGGATGGCCTGGGGATGTCTGCCTGCTTGCTTGCAATTGATGCCTGATTTTATATTATCAAGGGGAGCATAGAGATGCAGGGTACCTTGTCTTTGGTACCCGCTCAATCGCTTATTTTATTTCCATCTCTATTATTGTTACTTGTCATCGTCGGTAGAAATTTGAATTTCTGTACTCGAGATAGCTGGAGGGAGTTTAATTAAACAAGTGCTTGAAAGTTTGGATTTGAAAGAGGCTTTGTAGTTGATGCATCATTAACGACCAAACGTTAATCTAATTAATGAATGCGTAGTACTCCTATGATCCAGCTAAAAGAGAGAGGAGTTGGTCAGTGATTACAAAGTGTGTGTGAGTGCAGAGCGCGTTAGAAGTCGTAGGGGCCACGGCCACCTACGTGAGCTGCACCAAGCAGTGATACATTTACTCTATATATATTATTTTCTTTCTTTAAAGCGAAACCGCGTCTTGAGTTAAGAGAGTCGTTGATCATTACTTGAAGAAAAGAAACATCCTCTCATGTAGTTGAGTTGAGTTGTGCATGCAAAAGAGAGAGGGGAGGAAATTATACATGATGGTTATGATGATGGATGAGGTGTGAGATGCCCACGTTTGCTTGCCCTTAAGTTTGCTGCCTGCCTTCACATAGAAGCAAAATATATTGGATGACTTGTATCTATGGGAACCAACGTGCAGCCCTCAATAAAGAAGAAGATGATAATAATGAAAAAAGAATCTTAACCTTCATCACATGGGTTGGGCTGGCTTGCTGCAGGCTGTTGGCTGGCAGCTAGCTAGCAGCAGCAGCAGCAGCTTCACATGCTCTCCTCTGATGCGGTGCAGGAACAGATATAAATTCCTCGACATGTACCCGCAAATTGCACAAAGCAAACTTCACTTGTTTGAGAGCGGGTGGGAGAGGCTACTTCTGTGCAGTATTCAAAAAGTCATTTCAGACTCACCCAGATATGTATGTGTGTATGCTTGTAGGGTTCAAATGAAGTTCGTATTAACCTGGACCGCAGCTGCTTAAAAGCTCCTGTTTGGCAGTGGTTGTATTTGCTTTTTTTTTTTTAAAAAAAAAAAAAAAAACTTTATTGCGGCTGTGCGCACAATATGAACAATAAGTGGCGTAGCCAGAATTTTTAAATAGGTGCAAAATAACATTCAATAATATCAAAATTGTAGATAGTAAATAATATAAGAAACTAAGAGAAAGTAAGGGATTTCAAACTCAAAACACACAGCTGATATTCTGTTGCATAATGATTGTTACAAGATGAAACTATACGTCTAACTTTAAAGATATAGCATAATTCTCATTTAGAACAAATACATACAAACATAAAAAAATCAACAATATGTAATTTTGCATAATTTGATATCATAATATATATGTTATTAGCAAACATCAAAATAATTGTATTCATAATGAACATCCAACATGTAACATCTTTAAGACTATAACAAAAGAAACACAACACACTAATACCTAATTAATTAATTTTATCATAATAATTTTGCTATTTTTTAATATTATCACTAATTAAATAAATTATATCATGATGAATAATAAAAATTTTAGAAATTTATCAGAATGACAAGATAAGCAAAATCAATGAGTACTCCAAATTAAAATATTTTAGCATACCAACAGTAATGATGAGAAGGTGGTCATGACTCATGGGTTGTGATCCCGTAGAAGCTGCCTAGTCCCAATCACCGCTTTTAAATTTGAGAGTGAGATCGAGCTAGAGAAGATGAGATTTTGAGACTTGGGATTTAGAGATTTGAGTATGAGTTGAAATTTGAGCGAGAGAAATGAATTAACAAAATAAGAATTTGAGAGAAATGGGCAGAGAACAGAGAAAAGAGAAGGCAAGAGCGATGAGATAGAGAGACCGAGATTAGAGATTAGAGATGAGAGAGAGAGAGAGAGAGAGAGAGAGAGAGAGTTTAACCCCTGGGCCATGCGGGCCTAAGAAGCCACTTGCGAATTCAATCTATGCATGCCCAAGAGAGCCTTGACACAACAAAAAGAGGGCACAAATTACACAGGCCAAAGCCTTTTTTGAGCCCCTTGTGAACAATAAATGTACCATCAGAATTTGTGGATCATGCTGCAAGTTCACCAATCACCACATGTCACCGGAGGAGGAGCACTACAAAGAACAGGAATTAGTGTTCCACGGTTTGAACCTACATGATGCCTAGTATTCATCTGTTATTGCTACTTTTCTTCATGTACTTCACACTTAAACCTTATCCCTCATCAATATTCAATGACAAAAAAAGTAATGGTAAATGGATCAGGTGTAATTGTTTCAGAGATAAGTGGGTGTTCGGTTTATAAGTTATAACTAATAATATTACTGCAACAAGAATTTGATTGATGGAAACTCGATTCTAAATAAAAGTTTTTTAATTAAAAAAAGAAAAGAAAAGAACTTCCCTCATAAAGGTAAAAAAAAAATGTTGTTTCTTCTCTCCTGGGAAATTAAGTTCTTCCTCTGACATGCATCGAACCTGGACTTCGGTTTCTTAACAAACAAACAAAAGATATAGCATCCAACTATGATGCTGAAACTGCTCAACAATTCCAACTGGATATCTAGAGATCTAACATCCCGTTCTTATAGAGAGGTTTCATGGAAAGGAAAAGTAATGCTAAACTCGAAATATACTGATTCTCAAAAGAATAAGAGAAGAAAGAGACAAACTGCTGTAAATCCGCTGTCTGATTACTATGCAGGAACCAGCATTACAATCTAGAGAAGACGAGCTTACATTGGCAGTGCGAAGCCAGATACTTGAGCTAGGATGAGAACATAATACATTATCTTAATGGAGTTGCCAAACAACTAAAAGACATCCTACATGATCCCCCAGGTGGATGCATGCACTTTAAGAAATCACCTTAACCAACATGAAACCAAGACACGTATCATATACATTCACCTAATGTTTAAAAATACTGGTCAAATGATGGTGCTTAAAATTTTCAAAATACCAAATGGGATCTACAGGGGGAAAAAACAAAACTAAAGAACTAACATAAATAAAACAAGAGCATCTGTGACCAGAACTGCTAGACCCCTCCAATCGCTGCACAACCTTGAAAGCTTGGCAGAGTGCGAACAAACCTAAAGGAAAGTAGAGCTCCGAAGGAAACCCCTGACAGGAAAAAAAATATATGTTCTTGAAACAACGTGAAACCAAGACACATAAATACATTTCTGTAAAAAGCAAAATTTACTCAGTCAAGATATGAACTGGATTTGCAACAGATGCTCACCCCGTGCCCTCACAAGTCATCATGCATAGGGTCCAGGAAAGTCTCCACACTTGATATCTCGACTGCAAAACTTCGAGCAGGCACTTCAGAAAGAATGAGAAGCTCCTACCATCTCTTCACAAGCCAGATGATAACAATCTGACACAATAAGCCCAATGGCTTCAAGAATTGGGCTTCAAGAATGGCAAAAGGACCGTTTGTGTGTTGCAGAAACCATGGCCCAGATGAATCAAAACGATGATCTTGAAGGAGCACAAAAACCAAAGTAAACTAAATTAAGAACACATGCTTGGCTTCCCAGAGTTGGTTTATGTGTGATGCTCCTGCCAGAGAGCTCTTCCATCATGTAAGCTGGGAGTGCCAAATCAATTGCAAGAAAGCTATAGCTGACACACATATGGTTGAGGAGTTACACGAGCCTCCACGGGGGAACACGATGGGTCTTAAACTGATGGTGAGAACTAATCTGACCCAAAAACTTGAGTTAATAGGTAGAGATCCCACTTTCTATTTAACTCCATCATTTTACTGTTCACTTTCCATTGTGGGACTATATTCGTACATGAATATCTAACAATCTCTCCCTTCATGCGTGAATATACCTTAACCGTTCACAGATCTCGACTGTCCGTGGGGAACACATCCGCTTGCTACAACCATTCATGTATCTCAACCATCCCAGGAAACTCATCTGCTGGCTACAATCATTCACGGACCCTGACCATTCATTCACAGATATCTGCATTCCAGACTACAATCATTCACCGATCTCAGCCTTCCATTCACAGATCTCTGCATTTCCGACTACAACCATTCACAGATATTTGTATTTCAGACTACAATCATTCACAAATCTCAGCCTTCCATTCAAGATCACTGCATTCCCGACTACAACCATTCACAGACCTCGACCGTCCAGGGGATACTCATCCGTGGGTACACTGATCTGGGTCTCAACACAAGCAGCAACAACTGGCTAAATATCCATGAATCTCCACTATTCACGGGAAACCAGATTTTGGTTAACTCTCAACTCACTTGTCGGACATCACATTGGACTTCACTCCCTTGTGGGCCACAACCGGGGCTTTGATATCAATGTCGGGGAGTTACACGAGCCTCCACGGGGGAACACGATGGGACTTAAATGAGGGTGAGAACTAGTCTAACCAAAAGACTAAGCTAATAGGTAGAAGCCCCGCTTTCTCTCTAAGTCTATCACTTTACTATTCAGTTTTCATTGTGAGACTATATTCGTACATGAATACCCAACAATCTTCCTTTGTGTGAATATACTTTAATCGTTCATAGATCTCACCCATTCGTGGGAAACGCATCCGCTGGCTACAACCATTCATGTATCTCGACCGTTCCGAAAAACTCATCTGCTGGCTATAACACGGTTCAAAGACTCGGCCGAGTCGTATCCGTCTCGGCCAACTCCGAGACGAGTGCGAGTCACGAGTCGATCGACTCAACTCAGAGGAGACTGACTAGGTTGAGAATCGGAGTTGACTCGGTCGACTCGACATTATGATGATAATTTGTGCCTCATCGCAATTTAATGTGGAAATAACTATATTAGCATGTATTTATGAATGTAGTTTGTTCAATTTACTATATTGTATATGTATTTTGATATGCTTCTACCGACGACGTGTATTTATACTTTCGCTTTATATTTAGTGTGCTAGGTGATATATTTTGGACATGTGATACATGAATGTGGATGTGTACATTTTTTTAAGATTTGTCGTGATTTTTTCAGAATTTTTTTAGCTTTTTATGTAGCGTTTTGCGCGTATCGCCCGATACTGATCCGAGTCTCTGAGAGCGATCCGTCTCAGTGCCCGCCGAGTCGGCGCCGAGACCGCGACTGTGAACCATGGGCTATAACCATTCAGCTTTCCACCTATCAAAGTAAGAACACCCACTCATCAACTGAATAATCTTGTCTTCTTCATTCATAATCTCTCTTTTTTACTTTCGTAGAATCCTTCTTTCCTAAATTTTTCTCAAAACCTTTTACTTTTATATCTTCTTTTATAACAAGTAAAATTACTCTTATCTCTCCTTGCCTTTGACTTTGAACTCCATCTCGAACTTTTTCTTGATGATGGTCGTGATACTCCTTGATATTTTTGTTCTCTTCCTTGATGTTGCAGTCGTCCTACAAAATAAGATGTCTCATCTCTTTTTTTTACTATCTTCAATACAAATGTATAAGAAAGTAACTATTTTTCTTCAACAGGAAAATAGTGGTTCAGAGCTTAACTCAACTACTAGTTTAACTCAACTTTGACCAAAACCTATTACTAATATGATTTGGAATTGAATTATATTTCCAACATATACTACGTGGTTTAAAACATAGACTGATCAAAAAAAAGTATTCTGATCAGGCCATCAATGCAGAAGTCCACTCACATCATCGACTGGAGCACCTGCAAAATATGAAAATATTGTTGGTATGCTTGTTACTAACACTATAATTATGATTCCTAGTTAGCAGGACCCTATTTTCCTGTCTACCATGTCCCCTCAATGCCAAGAAATGGAGAAACTGCAATCTTGTGAAGCAGATCGTCTGGAAAGAGATCATATCAAGAAACTTACAAGAAACACAAATAAAGCTTCTGTCTGTACATACCAAAAAAGTACACTCCTGGACAGAATGATGGGCACGAGGTTCACAAACAAAATCTCTCTGGAGGTGCTACTATGGGTATCTGAAAAGGAAAAATAACCATCGTTATAAACTGATTGATGTTTACAATATTCTGAAGGGAAAAAAGCATTTTAATTCCTGCATAATAATTTGAAACAAACAACCAGGAAAGCCACAAAATTGACATAGGAGAAATATCTCCTCATCAGATCAAAGTTTGGCAAAGAATTTGAACTTTCAGCGTTGCAACAAAATGTTTAGGAAAAAGTTGACATATATAAAACATAGTAATGTACCTCTGCCTAAAAGTAGAAGCCACTATGTGGGAGGTGCGTTTACTGAACACATATGTTCAATCAAATCCCTCATCAGAGTCATAGGTAACACTAAGACAAGGATTTTGTGGACTGAGTGGACTCGGTCAGGCTGAGCTTCTGAAGCTATGCTCAGAAGTAGTTGCGTCAAACAGGTGATATAACTCTGGGCTAGCCATTGGATCAAACAATAAGACCGCACCGCAGAGTTGCATAATCTCTTAAAAAATTGTCAGGGTAGTATTTATTTGCACACGATAATGTGCAAAATTCCTTAACAAGTTTTCCTTTTGTCGTCAAAAGGAGGGAGAAGAGCTAGGGATGGGAAAGCTCTTAAAACGCTATTTGCCTCCCAGCAGGCGACCTGGGACAGCTGGTTGAGGGGAGATCTGCAAAGGGAGTTCCACAGAAGGAACTCTTAGGTTAAGAGTATAAATTTTGAAGATACTTGGGAATAATAGCAACACCAAGCCTTTATCCAAAGTGGGGTTGGATACATGAATCCTTTTCATGTGCCAGGAGTTGATGTAGGAGGGCAAGACAACGAAAGCAGCAAAATTTGCATTAGTCGACTAATCATCAAAAGTAGTCACTTACCCTCTCAGTAGTCGACTAATCCAATCTCAGTAGTCGACTAATCTGATTCAACAGAGAGTTGATAATTTTCTGAACTTCTTACTAGTCGACTAGTCCATAGCACTAGTCAACTAATAATGTCACCGATCTGCTATTCGATTCTGTTTAGGATTTCGTTTACGGGTCCAATTTGGATTCCAAATTGTTTTTGTTTTAGTTTTCTTAGTTAGATTAGACTACTACTTTTAAAGCATATTTAAGGTCATAGTATTCTTTGTTTTGTACACAATATTTTGATAAATTCAATTGTTTTTTTCTTAAATTGCTTGTGGATTCGAGTTGTAACCTTTTACTCGTGGACTCGAGTTGTTTCCTACCTGAAGATTTCTTTCAGGGTTTGTTGGCGCTAAAACGAGATCTAATCGACATCTTCGCTTCCTTGTCTGTGTCAAGTGGTATCAGAACTTCGACAACTTCCCGACGATGGATTGCAAGGCCTTTTCATAAGGATGGGCACTGCTGAAAGGAGGGTCGGCGCTATCAACTCAACATTGAATCTTATTGTCCAAGAGATCAAGAAACTGTCTCTCAAGATTGATGCCGAAATCTAGCTGATGGTACGTACCGAAGTAGACGTGTTCATCAATCAACTCAACCTCCACCACCACGACGACCCCACGATGACCTTCACGACATCAACCACCACCATATCAACTGCCTCAATATCATCCACAACCAAGATATCCTCTACAACGTCCTTAATGTATTGAACTTTTCTACAAAGAGGACTTGTGCAATCTCATCTATCAATACAATGATTTTGAAGATGTTTATGAAGATGAAGAGATGGCCTATAAAAGGCGAAGGGGGTTCGCTAATCCTAATCTAAACATGGGAGGCGAATTTCCTAGCCCTAATAGGAGAGACATATTTTCTAATTCTATTTGTGATAAAAGAGGAGGATACTCAAATCTTGGTGAGTTAAGGATTCTTTCTTTTGGTGAAAGTCTTGATATTGAGTCCTCCTTGATTTAAATTGATGAAGTTGATAAGCTATTTGACATGACATATATTCTCATGGAGAACATGTCAATTTTGTGGCTTACAAATTTAAAAGAAGAGCAGCGATATGGTGGGATTAACTGCAAAACATCTGTATGCAACAAGGCAAACGACCCATATAAATTTGGAGGCAGGTGAAATGACTTTTACAAGATAAATTTCTCCCTCCAGATTATTATAAAATTTTGTTCAAACAATTTGAGAGTTGCTCCCAAGAAAATAGAATTGTTACCATTTATACCAAGAGATTCTAATGGCTTTCCTCTCGCTACAGATTAGCTATGACTTAAAAACAACTAGTGACAAAGTACACTAGTGGGCTTATGTATTCAATTCAAAATACGTACTTTTACACAACATATTCTCCCTTGATGAAGCTCATAACTTTGCTTTGGAGGCAGAAGAGATGGTGATTCAGCCCCCACCTTTCATAGGATCTTATCGGTCGAATGGATAATGGAGCAACATCAGCAACTACCAATTGAAGAGCAGTCAACCAAGAGGGATTCATCATCGACTGATTTGCCTTCAACCAACAATCAGATGAGTGGCCGAGAAATTTAAACTGATGTTACTTTCATTTAGAAACCTCAAGCAACTGTCAATAAAGCAAAATCCTCGATGACAACAATTTGATTATGAAGCCTATTTCACCTATTCCAAAGTCTACAGAAGAAGAGAAGCCTAAGTTCATATTCATATGCAATCGAGGCGGGTTTCTGATGGAATCAAAGAAAATAAAGCAAAATTTTCTTTAGTTGTCAACGAAGACTTTCTCCAACTGCTGAAGTTCCCAAGAAGACATAATCATCATTGGAAGAGTCCAAAGGAGTTGTGTACGACAAGCTCCAAAAGATTACCACCCGTGAGAGATATACCACATCAAATTGATCTTATCTCGGAAGCAAGTCCACATAATCTTTCACACTACCGGATGTATCCTAAAGAGAGTGAAGTTCTAAAGGAGAAGATTGAAGGGTTGAAACACAAAAGCCATGACAGAGAAAGCATGAAAAAGCAATTGGACTTCCTCACATGTAAAAAGAGTAGATTTTGTGGAGAAATCTAGTAAGTACAAGGCAGCAGCTGACAAGAAGAGACGAGAGAAACTCTTTGAAGAAGATATGATGAATGTGTATTCAAGGAGAGAAAGAATCTCAGCTGAAAAAGTCCCTACCGAGCAGTTATATCCAGATTAAACCTCGAGGACGAGTTCTTTTGAGGGAGGGACTAATGTAGGAGAGCAAGACAACAAAAGCAGCAAAATTTGCATTAACGACTAATCATCAAAAGTAGTTGACTAACCCTCTCAGCAATCGACTAAATCAATCTCAGTAGTCAACTAATCTGGTTCAACAGAGGATTGATAATTTTCTGAACTTACTAGTCGACTAGTCCCTAGCATCAGTCGACTAATATGTCACCGACCTGCTAATCGATTCTGTTAAGGATTTCATTTTCGGGTCCAATTTGGATTCTAAATTTTGTTTTAGTTTCCTAATTAGATTAGTTACTACTTTTAAAGCCTATTTAAAGAACGTTGTATTTTTTGTTTTGTACACAATATTTTGATAAATTCAATTGAGTTTTTTCCTCTTAAATTGCTTGTGGATTCGAGTTGTTATCTTTTACTCGTGGATTCGAATATTATCCTACCTGAAGGTTCCTTTCAAGGTTCGTTGGCGCTAGAATGAGATCTAGCCAACATCTTCGATTCCTTGTTTGCTTCAGGAGCCCATGACATTTGTCAAATTAGCAATTACCATCCTTTTCTTTTCTTTTTTTTCCTGCCTAAATCCATGTCCATTTTGGTGCATCGAGTGGGTCGATATGCGAATCCTTTTCAGGTCAGGTCCTCTTTTTTAATTAGCAAATACCATATCCCTTTTAGTGCCAAAATCCATGCCCATTTCAATGAACCCCGATTCCCCAGCTTCCTGCTGCAGTTTATCATTTCCATGTGGCATATTCATCAATCATTTGCACAAAGAATAAAACTAAAATTTGAAGAAAAAATAAAAAGAGGAAATGAAGTATTGCAGAAATATCATGCATATCCCCCCCCCCCCCCCCCCCCCCCCCCCGGCGTGCGAACATGAGGAACCTTACAGCAGAACAAGAGCTTTAATCAGGCAAAAATTATTAAAAAATGAAGTATTGCTGCAAGGAGCTTGAAAAATAAAGCCGACTAAAAACTAAATTTGGGTGCGGTGTTAAAATAAAACCAACATGCTTCCAAAGAAAAAGAGCATTTTTTTTTTTTTTGTTTTTAAGGCAGAAATTTCATACCTTCCCTATAGCCCATTCTTTCTTTAACCAAACACTATCATCTGGAGCATCTTCTTGCTTTTCCCTGTAACAGGAAATGCCAATCAACAAATGACCTACAGACGTCTATAATTTGCAAGGCTATTAAATTAGAGCTTTTAAAACCATGTATCTGAAACTATAATGTTGATTTCTAAAGACATAATGACTAAATGAGGATGCAAAAGAAAAGACAGGAATTGTAGGATTTTAAAATTATTTAGAACACCACATGCTTGAGATTCATCTATGAGCCCAAATTGCTTATATGAAGAGAACTCATTATAGATTGTGCCCTCCACTTCACTACATCCACTGGCACTTCTTTCAGCCCTCTACTTGACATTTTCTTTGTCAAGGCCCATTCTTCCCAGACCAAACATGAGTCACTCGAAAGGCAGACCGAATGCGAAGCGGGGTGGGGTGTCAACCACTATCAAACTGGATAAATGGCTCAGCACTTGCTTATCCCCCCCCCCCCCACCCCAACCCCCAACAAACAAAACACACACACACACAAACACCACACACAAAAACCACCTCTATGTGTTGGTGATTTGGCACCCCCAACATAAATGAATGACCAGGATTTAGGCTCAATCACAGGTTTCCCAATGTGTTAGTGTAAGACCCATACACTTGTAATGCTAAATACACTCATGCCATGCAAAACTTCAATATATGAGCAATTGATCGAGAATAATGTAATACATGTCAGTTGGCATGCGCCAACCAAACGGGCTAACAACAGTGTTTGAAAAGGCGAAAGCGTGAGGCGAAGCATTGAACGCCTTTATAAGCGAGGTGTAGGCCTCATGTTTTTTTTTTATATTTTATTTTCTAAAATTTATAAATATTATAAGATTATACAAAATAATATAATATTCTACAAATGAATAAAATCAGGTCAAAACATTAGTCTAGAATGAATTAGGTCTAGTATACAAACATAAATAACTATGAAATGAGTTGGACGGAGAAGATCCAAAGACCATATGTCCTATTATTACCACATGGTATTGCTCAAGACTGTTGATAAAGAGTCCTCATAAAAACAGAAACAAAAATAAAAATTACAGAGAGATGAAAGAAAGCGACCATTAAAAACAAATGCGATACTTAATTCTCAAAGAGAGGATCAACTACAAATAAAATTGACAAAAAAAAGCAAAAATCAATGGCAAATTCACAATATAAGTTGAATATACAAAAAAGAAATAGAGGTTGAAATATTCACTGAAAAATACAAAATAGATAATCACTTGCATTAATGAAAGAAAACATACTTGCTTACTACACCCAATTTCATAGACGTGAAAGCGGTGAATGATGACAGTGTCTCCAATTGATAGAGAAAATAAAAATAGATATGAGGTCTACTTTTTTTAATTTTCAGTTTAAGTTAAAAAGTTTTTATTCTTTTTTGTACCATTTTTTTTTCTCTTAAAGCATATGATTGAGTAGAGAAGCGCTTCATGGGGCGCGAAGCTCACACTTTAGATGTGCTTTAACTAATGAGGCATATGCCTCTTGAGACAAGTGGCTTTTTGTTTGCGCCTTGAGGCAATTAGCATTGAAAATACCCGAAGAGAGCCTTGAGGCGACCCTCAAAAAAGCCTTTTCAAACACTGGCTAAGAGACTAAGGCTACCTTACTCAGTAAACCCGATGGCTGGAAGGGTTTTCTCAGTGAGTTGACTCAACCCAATCACTATTAAAATTCTTCAGATTAGATTGGTTTGTGGATAACATACTTGAGGAGAAGTGAGTTTTGGTGACAAGAAATGTAAGTTGTGGCTTGCATATGTCCTATGCTACAAGTGAGTGTCTTGAATAATATATGGATATATATGTAGGTATAATTCCTGTAGGACTAGTTGTGAATTATCGGTTATCTTGGGGTATATGGGCTGATTAGCAAGGCAGGGTGATGTAATTTTGTAACTAAGTGTGATTTTTTTTTGATGATGTATATAAAAAAAATATGAATTGCTAGTCAAGTGACGATCATATAAATTGCTTTGGAGAGAATTTTCATGAATCTTGCCGTATGAATATAATTGTGTGATATAATTATATGGGTTGAATTATATCAAGCTTGAATTCATTCGAACTATTGGAGGTAGGTGTTGATATATCATTTATGAATACAAGTGATGTTATATGTAATGCTATGTTTACAAATCTTGATACTTTAAAATTTTGGAGCACAAACTTACTACATGGATTTAAAATGACTGGCAATATTGAGCCACACCCCGAGATTTGACCACTTGAAACCTTGGGGTGTACCAGTTCGAGGGGAAAAGAAAAGGAGAGAAAATTATGTATGCTATTTAATTAGATTTTCTATACCGTATGCATCCTAAATGTTTTGCGATTAGATTCGAGTCTGCATCAAAAAATTTCTGCAATGTCATGTATCCGTATGGACCCACAAGTCCAAGTATATTACTAAACTTGTTTATTATTCTAAATTAGTGAGTTAATTAGACTTTCAAAATGAATAGTTAGATCATGGTTTAAAATCTCGATATCAATATTGATATCGGCCAATTGTTTTTAGTATTAACATCATCAATATTCGCCATATAGACAATATTGGCCAATATTAGACTAATAACATATTGGGCACCTCAAAACCCAATAGGATATTGTGTTTGTGTGTGTCAAAATCGCCAAAATTTAAAATCATAGATTAGATTAAAGAAAACAACTAAAGATTGTACTTTTACCGGACTTTGAAGTTACCGGACTTTGAAGTTGGATAAGAAAGAAAGCCAAAGAAATTTCGAGTAATAAGAACAAAACTTACATCTAAAAAGAAGGAAAAACATATTCGGGGGGGGGGGGGGGGGGGGGGGGGGGGGGGGGGGGGGGGGCGCCTTGAGAGGTTCACTTATTAATCTTCACATGGACAGAAATTAGAGATTGACAATAGAAAAGTTTGTTACTCATGAAGGTACATTTTATCCTTCTTTTCATAATCAGGTACTCAGGCAAAATGTAAATTTAGAGAATTTTTCATCCCATTGCATTAAGATCAAAGAACTTATTATTTCAGAAAATTATAGACTTCACATAAAAATGGCAAGAGATGAAACAGGACATGGATCAAAGGGAAAACCTAAGACAACTTGAATTGTCCAAAATTTAAGGTTTGTCTAACTTCCATCTAATATCGACATTAGTTTTGGGAAAGATGGGTTGACCACCTGGGTTTTGAAGCACATGCTCCCCCCCCCCCCCCCCCACATGGTTCTTTTTCTTTCTAAAACCCCCCACATACACATCTTTGTCTGTCTCATCCCTTGCTCATGTATCTAAATGAGTTGGCGTATTGGGTAGGACACAATTCCCATTATGCCTTCCCACTCTCATCCTCTCTTTTTTATCTTCTCCTTCATCTCGAAAACCTAAAAAACCCATTTTCTTCTCCTTCTCAAAAGAAATCCAAATAATAGTTTTTCTTCTTATTCATCTCTTTATATCTCAAATAACTCAAAATATTTATTTCTGACCATCCCTATCTAATCTTCTTGTCCTATATTCTTCATCTCTAAGATCTGAGAAGCTGAACACAAAAATATCATTTTTTCCAAAGATAAAAAAAACTCATCTTTTTCTTCTTCTCCATTCTTCGTATCTCAAATATAATAAGATGAATCAAAAAGACCATTTTCTCTCTTCCTTCTATCAACTAAATAAACCCAAAGATTCAAAGAAAACTCAGCCTTTTCTCTTTCTTCTCTTGATCTCTCCAACTCTTTTACCTTTGTTTCATTGCAGCTCATATCGAACAACAATGGATTCTTGGTCATTACATTACATTTTCTCTCTAAAGCTTATTAAAGGTATCTTTTTGCAAAGAAAATTCAATTTCTTCATTGAAATTGGACTTGATCAAAGATTGAATTTTTCTTTTGGCAAAATAGTCACATTTTTCTAATATTTTAAGTGTTGAAAGTTTTCATGAAACGAGTTCTCTTTAAAGGAGAAAAAGATGAAGAGTCTCACCTCTGTAAATTGTCTACCTTTTGTTGTAAATTATCGACCTTTTCCTATTAACAATTTTTAATCATAATTACATTTTTCAATTTATTTCTATAATTTTTATATTATATGCAAACTATCTATCTTGTGTTTTAAATTGTCCAATTTAGGCTTGCTGTGCATATCTACCTTTATTTTAAATTGTCCAATTTTATCTTTATAATATCTTCATTTGCATCTTAAATTCTTAATTATCTAGTTCTATTTCTACAAATCTATGTTTTACATATATTTTACCTGGCTTTAATTTAAATTATGTATCTTTATTTCTAAAAAATACATTTGTCTGTAAAATATCTTTCTTTATTTAAATGGTCCACCATTTAGTTCATTATATCTACCTTTCATATGAAATTGTCTACCTTTTAGTCTAGTGTATTTACCTTTTAGTTCACAATATATCAATACGAGAGTTAGAAAAAGGGTTTATAAAGGTGAGGCAGTATATATCAGTACGAGAGTTGGAAGAGGTTTTATAGAGGCGAGGTAGATAGGAGAGACATAAGTGAGTTTAATACAGGAGATGGATGCGAGGAGTTCGGGTGATGTGCAACATATATGCATTTGTGAAAATCAGCAATAAAACACTCAAACTACGCTTCACCAACATGAAACGGTCGTTGGTAGAAAGATTAAAACTAATAAGCTAGCAAATTGTTGATCATATAACATGCATAGACAAATCAATATCAATTCAAGAATAAATTAACAATATATCTATGTTACACATGCAAAAGATTCTACTACCAATAAAGAAAACTATAAAACTAAAAGGAACCAGATGCACACAATCTCACGTTTGTGAACAGCAGTTCGATCGATAAAAATTCAGAAATTAATTATCAAACTTGAATTAACTGATCGAGGTTAGAAAACGTACCCCTACCAAGGATCATATAGACCTCAGTGTCCTTGTGATGATTGTAGATGTGTAAACGTCGTCTCCACGAATGCAACACTTCAAGCCGTGCGTGATTTGGACTCGGATGAGAAAGATACAGCTCAAAAACCAAATTTTAATGGGTCTATTTTGTGTTGCAGGTTTACTGTTCATGCGAATTCATGGTACTGTAGTACTGTAGAAGATCCGGTACTGTAGCGGCATTGTAGCAATACTTTTTCATGATTTTTTATGCTTTTCTAGGGTTTTTGTGATGAGAATTGAACTAGCTTGTGATGATATATTTGAAGAAATAGAATTGAGATTATGAATAGAATAGAAGAACTAGGATTTTGGGAGAGGATAAATAAGTAGGGTTTGGAGAAGGGGAGAGAGAAGGAAATAGGCTAGCTAGAGTTTCACATCACTAATTTAGAATTTTCTAAGAGTTTCACACACAAAGAGAGATTTGGGAGAGATGACAACTCACACAAATTTGAAAAGAATTCTTCATAATAATTCATTGTATAAAATTGTTTGATACAAGGCCTTATATAGGCTTTTATAAAATTTGAATCAACTCAAACTCCTAATCAAAATAGAATTACAACTCTAAAATAAAAAACTAAACGCTTAAAGAAAATTCAACTTCAAAATAAAGAAACTCAAAATAAAAAATTAAAATACATAGAGTTCTATTACTAGTGGGAAACTGGAACGAGACGTCTTCTCTACCGGTGAAACATGTGCCATACTCGTGACTTGATGTCCGCGTCATTCTCCCCGTGTTGGAGAGAACTCAACTCCATCGAGTTAGAAGTGGAAATGCTTTCATACTGCTTCAAAATTTCATAACCAATATTTGACGGTTCACTTCGATCTAACCATGTATCATCAATTGTTACTTTTCTTATCCAACAAATCAGATATTTCGAATCCCACCATCTTAGGTGGTGATAATTTTATCATCTAAGAATTTATCAATTTGACATGTTGTATAGAGTAAAATATTGGTAATAGTGAAATGAAAGGGTTCTAAAAAATAGGCTCCAGGGAAGGTCATCAAAAAGTGAGATAGCATCAAGACCTTTATAATCACTAAGCAATCAATATTGAAAGTAGAACTGATGTCAAAATTTACAAAAAGATGTATAATATAAAATTATCTTCAATTTCATCAAGATTTAAAATGTATCAGAACTATAAGCATGCAACTTTTGAACTACATTACTAACATTAAAAGTATTTAATTTATTCTTATCATCAGCTCGTATCCAGTGGTGGTGTGTTTTGTGCAAATTTTGTCACTGATCTCCGTGGATTGTTCGTGAACGTTGTTGGACCAGAAAAATTGAGGCGTGTAAAAGTCTTTAATTGGTTTAAAAAATTACAACGGATCAAAATTCGATTACAAAAGAGGGAAGAATGGTTGAATCTCTCATTTGTTTATTATCGGGTTCTTGATGTAGCTGTGGAGAGTGATTCTTGTTCTCTTTGACGAACTGAACCGGAAGCTTGATCTTCAGATCTTGCTCTCGTTGAAAGCACACTGGTAAAGTATAAAATCTTAATCAGTGACTTAAATCTTAAAGAGATTAAATTTAAACTCAACAAGTTGTAGAGAATCCTCTATTTTCCTCTGTTGAACTCTCTAAGATGTTGAACCCCTTCTCCTTAGTTGTTCATAGCTAGTTTTAGGGATTTTGGGGTATAACTGATCCTTAAATCTCTCCAAAATGGGGATTTATCCCCATTACGTGGGGAGAACGTGGGTGTGATTTGATCCAGTAAATGGTTGTCTGTTACAGCAATGACGCGGGTCTCACATTGGACGCGGATCTCACTTTAGCGTTGAAACGCGAGCTACACAGGTTTGCGTCTGTGTTGAAGCGCGACCCTGAGGTCCGCGTTTGAAGAAACAATATAACTTTCGTGTTTGTCAAAGAACGCGACCTTCGCGTTGTTGATGTAGTGCGACATCCGCGTTTGGGTTGAAATGCAACCCTCGCGTTTGGTTTGAGGCCCTTGTTTTTTGAGGTCTTGTCTTCAGTAATTTTTAAATAGCTTACAAAACCCCCTCTAAAGTTTTTGAAACCCCGGAGTTGACTGGGAAGGATTTCAAAATACTTTGAATTTCATGTTGACTTGGACCCTCGTGATTGGACTAGCAATATCTTGAAGTGTCCTAAGCCTGATTTTATCAGGATTTTGATCTTCGTGAGTATACTGTTGAGCTGCTTGAAGCCTCTAGAGAAGATCATCATAAGTATCTAGAAACGCAGTCTAGAATTTCTTTTTGATTTGTTTAGTTTGTCGGTGTATTGTTAAACTGGTTGAGTTGTCGATCTCTTTTGTCAGTGTATTGTTGAATCGTTACAAAAGCGAAGACACGCTTCTTGTGTTGGGGAGAACGCAGCTCTCATATGATACGTGGTTGTCGTGTTTTGTGCCTTTGGACGCGACCCTCATAATGACATGACTCTCAAATGATTGTCGCGTTTGAAACGCAAAGGTCGCGTTTGAAACGCGATGGTCGCGTTGGAAGCTTCGAGACGCGATCCTCGTTTGGTTGAATAGGAGAGCGGTAATTTAAACCATAGCTCTCGTTTTCATTGACAAAATCGAGGGGATTTTGTCAAAGCTATAAGCATTAACATAACAGGAATTAATTTTAAGCGCAAGAAGTAACGATTAACTTGGCAACTGAAGGTGTGATTTTAACCAAATTTGACACTTTCCTTGAAGAAATGGGTAAAATGATAGAGGTATGATTTTAACCATGTTTCTCATTTTCATTTAGCAAGTAGAGGAAATTCTGTCACAGGTGTAATTTTGAACATGACAGTAAATTGTTTTGCGATTTGAGCAAATTTAGTGGACCTGTCATTCAACTGGGAAGAGTCGACAAGTATAGAAAATCGTACTGCCAGATGTGTGATTTTTAATATGACAGAGATTTGTTTTGTGGTTTGAGTAAATTTGTAGACATGTCATTCTGTTGAAAAGAATTGACAAGTACAGAAAATCTTACTATCAGGCGTGATTTTTAACATTACAGGAATTTGTTTTGCGTGCCAGAGGTAACGATTAACTTAGCAACTGAAGGTGTGATTTTAACCAAATATGACATTTTCTTGAGGAAGTGGGCAAGAGGTGTAATTTTAACCAGTAGGTGTAATATTAACTATAAATTTTCATTGAGAAAATAGAGAGAATATTGTCAGATGTGTGATGTTAAATATAATAGTGATTTGTTTTGCGATTTGAGCAAGTTTGGTCCGAGGTATGATTTTTAACTTGACTGATATTTATTTTGCGATTTTTGAGCAAGTTTGATAAATTTGTCATTCCGATGAGGATGTTAAATAGAAGTTTATCCGCGGGGGATATATTGAAGTTTTACTATCAGAGGTGTAAGTTTTAACATGACAGGTTTGATCTGTAATTCATTCAGTCGATGAAGTGAGTACAACTTTTTGTAGATCTACCATTTCATGAAAGAGAATTGGTAGAGAATTTTTAGTAGGAATAGGTGGGATTAGGGCTTAAGATTTTTAGCAAACACTCAGCTATCAACGGGTGTGGTTTGCCTTTACTAACTACCGTTTGAATTGGGCTAGCGATGTTATTCCCCTCAGCAAGATGAGTTATCGAGGATTTTTTGTTGGGCTTAAAAGCCAACTTATCCCTCTATCCTTAGACATCGGAGGTGCTGGATTGTTGTCACTTTTAGTGACTTTTGTCTAAAAAAGTATTCGATATACTTTCTAGGGGATTTTATTCCATGGGGATTATAAATAGATATAGTATTATATCAATGGAATGTTTTCGACTGTCCAGAGGTGTAATGTTGAACATGGTAGTCGTGAAATGCAATCAGGAGTAATATCTCTTCAAGAATTTGCCATGATGGGCATCATGAGCCGATCTCCTTCTTGATTAATTAAATAGTAGGCTGTATTCGAGTAGACTGACTCTACTACGAAGGGACCTTCCCATTTAGGGTTTAATTTTCCTTCCGTCTTATGTGTCATGACCTATGAAGTACGGACACTTCAAAGTGGGTGTCATATCCGTGTGGGACACATGTCGTACACCGACGCTTACAAGACACTTGCCTGACACGTATCGGATACTCTGATGCCGTGTCGAATTTTAAACAACCATAAAACCACGTGTCAGCACCGTGTCCAACAGCGTTGGCATTAAATAAAATTTAAGAATCATGTATTAAATATCTAAAAGTCACATGTTGCTTAAATAAACATGATAAAAAATATTGTTCTGACATAAGCAAATATGTTAATAGAATTTATACACATCACGAATAAGGTGAGGTATTAGTTATATTTTTTTAAATTTTTCTGTTTTGTTTGTTACTTTATAAAAGCTATAGATGTAAACTATTTAGATTTTATTTTATTTTTCATCATACTTTTAATAAAACTAATTATTATAATTTGATTATTTTTCACAAGTTAATATTCATTATTCTATTCACATAGATAGAGTTGTGTAGAAATGTCTACTTAAAGTATCGTTAAAAATTGCAGAAAATGCACCTTTGAAAGCATATAAAGAAAATACAAAAATTGGGAACAGAGGAAGGAAATTTATCTATATATAATAATAATAAAATATTGCTTGCCGTGTGTCTTCGTATCTTTTTTTGGATTTTATCGTGTCACGTGTCCGTGTCGTATTCGACAGCCGTGTCCGTGTCTATGCTACATAGGTCATGACCATGAGTCATCTGACACCCAAGACAAGGTCGTCTTTCTTAAAGATCCGTTCCTTCACCTTTTTGTTAAAGGCTTTGGAGATAAAAGTTTGATAAAGCTCGATCTGTTGCTAAGCTTGTAGGCGTTTGTCGGTTAAAGCTTCCAGCTCTTGAAGGCACAGTCGATATTTTTTCGCATTCGTCATCTCTGTGATAAATGCAACACACAAAGATGAAATCTGAATTCCTAGTGGAAGTACGGCTTCACATCCGTATACCAAGGAAAACATTGTAGCCTTCGTTAGGATTCTGACCGTTGTGTGAAAAGCCCAGAGACATTCGCCTAGCTTCTCGTCCCAGTCGCGTTGACTCTTTGAGACAAACTTCTTGAGAAGTTTTCTGATGGCCTTGTTAAAGGATTCTGCAAGACCGTTGGCCATCGAAGATGCTGAATTCTGAACTTATTGCAGATCTCCAAAATACTTGACTGACGAATTGGGGTCTATTGTCGTGGACAATCCGTCGAGGAATACCGAAGCTGTATATTATGTGATATTTAATAAACTTGATCACGTCGGACATCTTTACTTCCTTTAGAGGGATAGCTTTCGCTCATTTTAAGAAGTAATCGGTTATAACTAAGATAAACCGATGTCCTTTGGATGTTGTGAGTTGATGGGCCTGATGACGTTCATTTCCCATATCTCAAATCTCAAATGACCATGAAGAAGACGTTGGATGAAGATGACATGGTGCTTGATGTATGAAATCATTATGCATCTGACAGGCGTAACATTGTCTGGCATAGGCAATGGCGTCAGAAATCATCATTGGCCAATAATAACCAATTCTTCAGAGCCGATCCCGAGTTTGGGTCCTGGTTGGTGAGCTCCGCATATACCATCGTGAGCTTCCTTGAGTGCCTCTTGTACCTTTTTGTGTGAAAGGCAGCGGAGTATGATTCCATCATATGATCGGCGATATAATGTTCACATGATCGCATTGTAATAGAATCGAGAAGTTTTACTCTAGATCGCGGCGACTTTTTAGGATCATAGGGCTATGCATGCGCTTAGAGTTAATATATGCAGTCGACTGAAAATTTTGTGTAATGCAAAATAAAATTTGTTGCTCTTTACTGGACAACATATCTAATAGAATGTTTGTTGGATTTTATCTCATTAATTATTGGAGAATAAAGATAAATCCTGCAGTTCTACAAAAATTAGTATCTACATTATTAGTCCAAATTAATTTCAGGATCTTATATGCAATTCAGAATTTACAGAATCAGTTCAGAAACTGTAATATTGCAATTTAGGGGGATGTTTATAATGAGATCCTAAAGTAACATATTTATCTATTTGAGACAAATTTGCCATTTATTCTCATATTTATTTATTTGAGATAAATTGAATTTTTGAATGATATGAACAGCATGTATGGATTAAGTTCTTTTATAAGTAGTATTTAGAATCACTACTTATACATTATTGACATTAATTTTAGTTAATTTTGATGTTATATTAAAGTAACATTTGATTAATTAAGTAATTGCCACAGCATTCTTGATTATGGTGATGTTAAATGACAAAGAAAAATTTAATTTTAGTCACATACATTTATGACATCAACAATTGTAATTAAACATGAAAATATAGTGATTAACCCCACAGGGTGATTATTATATTTGTGTTTTATTAGAATGGGATAGTGAACTATATTTAAAAAAAAATTCTAGTTTTCCATAGGTCTAGAAAATTTTTGTATGAAAATAAAATACTAGTCCTATTATAAAATAATCATTAAAAAAATATATTACGTGTCATAATCTATGCCCACAGGAAAGGTTATGATGACGTGTTGATTTTTTGTTTGGATTAATTTACATAGGTAAAATTTCAATTTTTGCTTCATTGCATGTTTAGTAGGCTTTATTATTTACTTTGCAAGCTTAAGAAATCTATATATGGGCTAAAACAGGTCTTTCGTCAATGATATTTAAAGTTTCATAATGTTATTTCTTCATTTGGTTTCATGGAGAATGTTATGGATCAGTATATATACCATAAGGTCAGTGGGAGTAAAATGATCTTTTTTAGTTTTGTATGTGGATGATATTTTGCATGCTTCAAGTGATTTGGGCTTGCTTCATGAAGTAAAGTGATTTCTCTCACAACTGTTTGACATGAAAGATATGAGTAAAATCTCTTATGTTATTGGCATAAAGATTGGCAAAGACAGATCTTAAGAAATATTAAGACTGTCTCAAGAAACCTATATCAATAAAATTTTTGAGAGATTTCGTTTGAAGGATTGTTCACCTGGTGTAGCACCAATTGTTAAAAGTGACAAATTTAACTTGAACCAATGCCTAAGTAATTATTTCGTTAAGAGTTTTGTTTCAAGGCTTCAGATTGTTAATTCAATCTCTAAGCCATTGAAAATTTACTACGACAACTCCTTTGTAGTGTTTTTGGCCAAGAATAAAAAAGTGGAAGTCAAAGTAGACGCATCGACATAATGTATTTAAAACTTTGGAGCATGTGAAATCAAGCAAGGCGGCTATGATCATATTAGTACTAGATTGATGGTTGCGGATCCTTTGACGAAAGGATTGCCACCTAAGACTTATAAGGAGCATGTTGAGTATGGGACTCAGTTCTATTTTGTAATTTAGATACTCTTTATGTTTGTATTGCTTTTGGTCGATATGAAAACTCTAGTTGATTCAAATTTGTCCTCATTTACTGTTTGTATACATAAGTTGAGAGAATGACAATATGCATGTTTGAATATTAAATAGACCCTAAATGAGCATTTGGAAGCTCATTCATAAAGATATGACCCACATATTGTTCTCATTCAAATGAGAAAGTTACATTGTAATACATGGACGGTAATACTTGATCTTAGAGGACTTGCCACCATGATTCATGTGATTTAAACTCTTTTGCTTGAGTATAAGGATATATGAAAAAATCTTGTTCATGTATTAATTTTAATACATGTTAAGTATTGTATGGGCCAAGTGGGAGACTGTTGGATGTTATTTATTTTGATAAAAATATATCTATTTTTCAGTTTTATGGCCCCATTAGAAGTAAAATCTACTAACAATTATTTTTCTTAAAATGTGGGACACAGTTTGTGGAGTTACAACGAAACATCTTACTCCTATTTATATGTCCTTTTTGATGGGAAGAGGATATATTAAGAGAAAATTTTATTCCTAAGGGATAAGGATCTCTAGTCTATATGAAAAGTCTATGAGATCCATCTTTTCATAGATATAAAATTTTGGATAAACTAGCCAACGAATCTCAAAATTCTGGTGTTATTTATTTTATTATCACAAGAATTTAAATTTGATTGTTATGGCTGAAGGTACGATCTATTCCTTCGCTCTAAAGTTTATATACAATCGATCTATTTTTTGAAAATTGCTAACATGAAATTCACTTTTGTCATCACTTAAAAATAAGTAAATGAACTTGAAAATGAATAATTTATTGTACATATATAGATTAACATTAACGAAGTGGATCGTCTAAGTTCATTGCACAAACTGTATTTTCGTTGGTGGCATAACTAAGTTATGTCTTAAGAGTATTAAAGCCCACCCCACCCCCTACCTCACACACACACACATATACATATGAGAAGTATGTACTTCAGACGTCATCTAATGGAACTCTAGTGCATCAACACTCCAATCTCCATACCATTTTTCACGATTCCGATCACACATCGCAATCTTTATGTCCTAGGATGTATACATATAAAAAATCACATAAATTGGTGTTCGTTTAATTATTGATCTAATGGTTCTATTATTGAAAAACCACTAAATTTTCAACCATTTGATACATGAGTAAACGAACTCCAAAACACATGATTTTTTATGTGTACATTTTGGGACATGAAGACCATAATGTGTAGTTGGATCGTAAAAAAATGATAGAGAGATTGGAGTTTTGATGCGCCAGAGTTTCGTTAGATGGCATCTAATGTACATCTCTCTCTCTCTCTCTCTCTATATATATATATATATATATATATATATATATATATATATATATATATAGAGAGAGAGAGAGAGACCAGTGTCCTTCCAAAAGGATTTGACCCCGAATCCTTCCCACTCAAATTCAACCCTCCAACATTAGAATAAAAGATCTACTCCGTTGAAGTTGATCTATATTATTTCAAGTATCTATAAATCAAAAATCATTTTGAATACTTTTTGCCCATGCATCAAGTAGGGGGAAAACGGACGGCCTAAATAGTGAGTTGGTTAGTTTAACGGTGTAGAACACTTGAAACCTAACAAAAAATAGTTTGTAGGGGTTTTTAAATGTTTAGATCATAATGAAATGGCCGATCGAGAATTTGTATGTTTAAAGATATAGAGCTAACCAACTCACTACTTTCGGCCTTTCATTTTGCACCGCTTGATGGATAGGCCTAAAGTATTCAAACACTTGATTTTTGGTTTATGGATACTTGAAATAATATAGATCAACTTCAACGAAGTGGATCTTGTATTCGAATGTTGGAGGGTTGTATTTGAGTTGGAAGGATTCGGGCTCAAATCCTTTGGAAAAACACGTGTGTGTATCAAAAACCTTATGGTCAGTATGGATGCAAAAGAGATATCTCAATAAAACTAGCTTCTGGGAGGCAGCAGCCAACATCCTAGATTCTGGCACCTGGAAGCATATGCAAACGATGAAGATCAATGCACTTGAATGTATGAAAAAGGCAATTGGCGATGGACAAGACACGCTCTTATGGTCAGAGCCATGGCTAAATGAAGGCAGGTTGATAGACTTGTCAGATCACAACATTCCCCATCTTACAGATACATGCCAATGGAAAGTCAGTAAATTATTCACAATGGGAATTGGACACTGTCTATACCAGCACTTTCTCCTTTGTGGACCTCTATATCAAGAATCAGAATATCAAACAAAGCTGATACCTGGAAGTGGAAAGACACCTCAATTGGTGATTTCTCTTTTGCCTCTGCCTGGGAAGCTGTCAGAGATACAAGTCCTTTTGCTCTGCATAATGTTGTTTGGTTTCCTTCTGCCAGCCCTAAAATGTCATGCTGCCTCTTAAAGGACTATTGGACAGATTGCCAACAAGATCAAAGCTGTTTCAGTTTGGCATTACAAAAAACTGATGGATGTGTATTATCAATTATGTCCTTCAAATTCTGAAACAAGAAACATCTATTTTTTGAATGCGTTTACTCAGCTTACATATGGGCTCTGTGCAAACTAAAACTTGGGTTATCTCCATCTCCCATAGGCAATCTGTTGGAGGAGGCTGAAGTTGTGAAGGAAAAATTCAGAAACAGAAACAGACTTTTCAAAATGGCCAGACTAGCTTTCAGAGCTACTGGACGGGTCTTTCATCAACAAAGTTTGCAAAAAAAACTGTGATTTTCAGAAGACCATATGAAGATATAATGTTGATTTTGAGGACGTACAACTGGAAGGTGGGGAATGATAAAAGAACAAATAAAATTATGTCCAAATGGGGCTATAGTGCTGCCAGCAGTCAACAAAACAACAATATCAGAATAGAATTTTATCGTCTCTGCAATGAGTCTTGTTAATGTTGTGTTTTTCTTCTTGGTTATTGATGTACTCCTCATTCTCTTATAGATCTTGGGTCAATGTTGATTCTTACGTGGGACACTATCGTAGAGGGTGACGGCTAGGGTCCTCTCCCCTCCCCATAGTCTCTCAAGACTAGAATTCAAGAGTAGCCTGTATATTTGTACTATAGTTGTGGTGTATCAATAAAAAACTCATTACTTTCCAATACACACACACATATAGATATACATACCCACACACACACACACACACACACACACACACACATATATAGTGGGGTTACTGTACCTCAGCCGACAGCTGAGAGAGTTTCTCAGCCGGCGGGACGTGGCAACATAATAGCCACAAATCTGACAAAAATTTTGGCGGACAAAAACCAAAAAAATTCCCGCCCGAGTTAGTATCAGTCATTTCAAGAATCGCTTTGACGAAAATACCCTCCCTCATAACTTTTACTGTATGTAAAATCTTCCTTTCAAAAAAATTTTCAGATCTGAAATTATCAGTTGATCAATCAGAAAAATTTAGTGCTACTGTTTCCCAATTTTCCGATCATTTCGTTCAAAAATTAGTTTTTTAAAAACTTTTGTGCTAAAGATGGCGCCAAAAAAATCATCCGCGGAAAAAGGTAATGGGGAAACCCAGATTTTTTTTTTAGGGTTTGTAAATTTTAATAGTTATATTTTTTTCAGTTTTGTATCCCTTTTTACTTTTTTCATAAATATTCCTATTTTAACTTAACTTAAATTAACAGTGTCTGATGAACTGTTCTTTTACGAAAATTTTTTGTATTTTTTAAAATTTTCAATATTCTTGATTTTTTTAAAATGTTAAAGATTTTTTTTTTAAAACTTGCGACCATGGTCGCAAATAAGAGAGAAAGATTCGCTTTTTATGATTTAAAGAGGTAATCATAAAAAAAAAGTATATTTATGCAGTTTAAACCTTTTTCTTTTTTTACACTGAAACTTTAAATCAAGTTTAAAGTTGAAGATAAAAAGAGTTTTATTTTAGAGATTTTAATTTTTAAATTTTTTAACACAGCGACCGAGGTCAAAAGTTTGTTTTGATTCATTTCCTTTTATGTCGACTCGGACCATGGTCGCAGTGATATTTGTTTCATTGATTTGTACTGCGACTATGATCGCAGTACGGATTTACTTGTCTTATTTAATTTTTATGACTGCGACCACGGTCGCAGTTTCTTGATAGCTATTCTAAATAACTCGTTCCTTGATAGCTAGCCTTGATAATTCGTTTTTTTGTTCATTTCCTTTTATGTCGACTTGGGTCGCAGTTATCTGAATTAACGACTTGGGTTTATGCGACCTTAGTCGCAGACTTTTAAAAGTTATTTGGTTTAAAAATTATTCACGGCCGTTTTTTGTTAAGGATTTTTTTAATAAAACTCTGCGACTGAAGTCGCAGTGTTGCCGTTCGTTTTCTCTTTTCTGGGCGTATGATCGTAGTCTGCTAACTAAGTTAGCCTGATTGAATATTGCGACCCTGGTCGCAGTATAATGATACAAAAGTCCACTCCATGGTAATTTATATTTGTTAATTACAAAATTGCAGTGCGACCTTGGTCGCAGTGTATTATAGTTTATAACGGTTACTGTGACCAAGGTCGCAGTCTTTTTACTTTTAAACTTTTAAATAAACGTACTGCGACCAGGTATTTTATACTAATATTTTTAATGTTTCTGCTTCTATAGGCAAATGAGAACTGAAGGTTCGTCCTATGAGATCGAGCCTAAAGCCTATGTGCGAATTCATTAGAAAATTCAAAAAGCACATTCAGGAGAATTTGTAGATGCGATGAAGGAGACCCCGTTTGGCCCAATCTTCATGGCCTTCTACAATGAGGAGTTTGGTGCTGAAAAAGGTCTAAAATCAAACATCAGTGTGCTGAAAATTGTAAACTAGTATGATAGAGATACAAGGACCTTTAGAATTGGGGGCAAACAAATTGAACTAACTGTGGAGGATGTTGCCCTTACTTTTGGTCTACCTATCAATTGGCGGATTTTATTATGAATAGGACCTGTAAATGGAGAACATGGGGTTATAAAACATTATTTCCCTAATATAAAGAAGATCACGAAAGTATCCATTAAAGAAGCTTTGGATGATCTTCTGGTCAAGAAAAGAAGGAGGACTGAATTAGATGTGACCAGGATGAACAGCTTGAGCAGCAAGTTACTTTAAATGAAATTATAAGAGACATACAAAGACTTGCAGCTTAAGACTTTACAAAAATAATCATCTTATATATGTCAGCCACTCTATCTTTTCTGACAATAAATGCACGGTGTCATGATATATTGTGGAACAAATTGTCAATATGCAGCTGATGAAGACAATATGCTGGGCTAAGCTGTTTGGCAATTCCTGATTGAGTCAATGGACATCTTCAGACACACCACATATGAACTGCAAGGATGCTCCGTGCAAATTATTGTAAGTATGAATATCATAGTTGACAAACATTGTTGAAATTTCCTTATATATTGTCAATGTTTATGTAAACTAATGTAACAATATATTTTGCAGTATTGGCTCATTGAAAGGGTTGCTATTTTTGAGGCGAGTTCTGGTTTGGACGACAAAAAACCACGGGCAGTAAGATGGGACCTCCAAAACATTAGCAGAGATTTGGCTGAAATTGATCTAAATGATGTTGACAAAGATATCGTAAGTTTTTAATAATAGTAGCGACCATATATTGTTGATTATAATTATATACATTTAAATGTAGTGCGACCATTGTCGCGTTTATTTGATTAAAGGACAATGGTGTGCGATCATGGTCGCATTTTCCTGATAACTCGTTGTAAATAAACTGCGACCATGGTCGCAGTGATATTAATTTCATTGATTTGTACTACGACTATGGTCGCAGTATAGATTTACTTGTCTGATTTAATTTTTATGACTGCGACCACAGTCGCAGTTCCTTGATAGCTATTCTAGTAAATGTTTAATTCATCTGCGATATAACTATAAGATTTGTCTAAGATCTCAGTTTATTTTTATTTCAGATTTTTATCGAATGACCAACATTTCTAATGATGAAAGAAATATGATTGGCCTTCCTGTTAAAGGAGAAGAAGAAGATGATGATGATGAAGATATAAATATTGAAGCTAACATCCCGATGGAAACAGAACCAGAGCCTGTCGAAATAATTGAGGAACCAACGAGTGAACAAAAACCAACTATTGCGGGTTATTTGTCAGCACCCTGGGATGAACAAGCTGAAGAAATTGAAACTTTGAAGAATGAAAATCAGTACTTGATAGCATATGTTTATGAGCTAGAAAAAAATTGAAAAAATGAGACTGAAAAAACTCTTAAGACTGAATTAAAGAAAAAAAGAAGAGAGATAAGAGAGAAGAGAAAATTTAAAAAGCAGCAGAGGAAATTAAAAGTGAAAGAAGAAGAAGAGCTGCTGAGAGCAGCCACTGCTGCGGAGGAGAAGGATAAGGAGAAGAGGAGCAGAAGAAGAGGAAGGAAGTGGAGAAGGAAGAGGAGGAGAAGGAGAAGGAGAAGGAGAAGAGGAGGAAGGAAGAGGAGGAAGGAAGAGGAGGAGGAGAAGAGGAGAAAGGAAGTGGAGAAGAAGAGGCAGTTGAAGGCGGAGGAAGAGAATAATCGTAAAATTCTAGAGGAGAGGAAAAGAGGAAGAAAGAGCTGGAAGAGAAGAAGAAGGAGAGGATGAAAGAAGAGGGAGAGGAAGAGGAAGGAGGAGAGGAGAAGCAGAAGAAAAGTATGAGGGAGCAGATGGAGAAGCAGGCAGAAGAGTAGAAGAAAAAGGAAGAGGATTTCAAGGGTTCTAAATTTAAAGTATTGCTGGGGAAGATTTTCCCACTTTTTCTTTAAATTTAACTCAACAGATACTTGAACTCGAAAAAGAAAGAGCTTTCTGAAGAAAAAATTAAAGAACAGACTCTGGCTCAGAAACAAGTATTCAAAGGAAAAGATTTGAATTACTCTAAAGGAACGATAGAAAGGGGAGTCAAAGAACGCAAGCGCGCTGAAAGAGCTCGCGATGACTCCGACTTCGTTTATCCAAAACAAAAAAAAGAAAAATAATGAAGATCCTCTTCCACAGCCTGTGGCTCAGACTTCTGTCACTGGTTTTGACACTCAGCCAAAACCAGGGAATTGACTGAAACCACTGCATACAGAATTCTACAGCCACATCAACAAGCTCCATCAAAAATTTCTTGGGCAAAGCCTTATTAAGTTAATTAATTTTATTTAAAATTAAATAAAAAATATAAGATATTTATATTAGAACAATCTAATTATTAACATTTTTTGTTTTTCTTGCAGTTCTACTGCATATCAGGATACTGATAACGGAATAATGGTTACAAAAATTGACATTGAGTACCTGATGTTCAGTAGAGATTTAGATGCCAATATAATTTATTTCTACATAAAGCATTTAGAGAAAAGAGGAGGATTAAAAAGTATATTCTTTAGAAGCGAAGCTTGGATAAACATTTATTTTCTCCTTTATAGTTATTTAGAACATCAAATTTGTAATTAATGTACTACTTTCAAATTTTGATGGTTAAAAATTTACTAGTACTGCTGATAAGGGATATTGATTGTCTGCGACCTTGGTCGCAGTCCGGTCAGTTGATAAGTAATTATAGAAAATAATATGAATATTGCCAGTTGCGACCTTAGTCGCAATCGCAGCAAACATATTCTTAATCAATAACAACAAAACGACCTTGGTCGCAGTTGAGTGTATTAGATAGAAAACCTTAATATAATGAAGGTTGCGACCTTGGTCGCAGTCGCATTTGCTAAGTAATCCTAAATTTAAACCTGAATACTGACGAATGCGATCAAGGTCGCAGCTAAAATATAATTAACAATAACAACACAGCGACCTTAGTCGCAGTGTTGTTCTTCGCAGAATCAATCAAACTGCTACCAGATTAGCAATAATTTTTAAAAATGTTTAAATTTTCATGTCGTTTTTGATATTTTGATTGCACTTAATTATTACATATATAAAATGTGAATTTATTTTGTTTTTTACAGCACGGTGTTGTATCTAAAAATAAAGATCTTGAAAATTATTTCATCAAGCAGTTGTTGAAAAACTGGACAAGTGATGTGCAGTACATGTTCTTCCCGATCAATTACAAACACAGTGCCCAGGAAGCTGGATTTCACTAGACCTTGTTGGTATTTGATTGCCAAACACAAGAGTGTATTTTTTACAACTCTTGGTTCCAGCAGAAAAATCAAGTAATACATTAAAGCTTTATCAAACAGATGTAAGAATAATAGTGAGCTGATTTTAATCTTGCAATTACTGAATATTTGCATTTAATTTGATTAATATTGATATTTTTTTCATTGACATTACAGAAAGAAAGGTTATTACAAATTTTTGAAATCGATTTCAATAAAAGGAGGATGAAAAAATCATATATAAAATACGCAAGATGTCCCCAACAAGCAAACATGTATTTTTTTCTGACATTTACCCAACATATTTTCTGATTATTTTGAGTAAAAAAATCTAATCTCATTTAATGATTTCCCTGTACAATTTTCAGTGTTGATTGCGGTGTATATGTATGCAAGTACATCGAAAGTACAGCATTGGTTCTCCATCAACAGTTGATACTGTGACGGCGGCCACTGTAAAGAGACTAAGAAGCGAGCTTGCATACATGTTACTCGCAGACAGAGAGAAGAGTTGGGATGAAGAAATAGAATTTATAAGGAGGATGGTATTTGAAGATTGAAATTTACTTAATTTTTAATTATAATATTGTTAATTCATTTATATACATCATTTTTTTATTATAAATGTATCCTTCAATTTTTGAAAATATTGCCAATTTGTAATTTGTATACATTTTTATTCATTTGTTATACAATCCACTGAGATTTCTTTATGTCCATTCTATACTGTACCAGAGTGCATGTTACTTAGGTCGCAGTGATATTAGTAACAAATAATGATTTCAGAATTTGTACTGCGATCAAAGTCGCAGTCATGAACTGGGAAGTTGTATCTACTGCTTATAATGCGATAATGGTCACAATATACATAATTTTATCTGTAAAAATTTATCTATTTATTACCATTCTATTAATGTAATTGAGACAGCGATCGCGATCGCAGTTAATGAATCATATTTCAGATCGCACTGCGACCATGGTCGCATTGCCCAAAGTTTTTATACACAATGATATATTTTTAAATTTTATTAAAATAATTAATTTCATGAAAAGTAAACACGATCCTCCCTGTCTTTTTCTACCGTAAGAAATTAAAAAAATAATAGTCTTGCCGTATTCAAAGTAAAAAGTAACTGCATGTAAAAATATATTAACTTTTTACCTGTTTTCGAAAACTAAACAGTCAACTGGAAAGTATACACATTTAGGGAAAAGGCAGAAAATTAATTTACGCCATGTTCACGTCATTTGAGAGCATAAACCTTTTGAAATTTCTGGATTATTATATATAAAGGATGTCCATTATAGGATAACAAACAAAATAAATTACATTTCTGAAAATTCGTCTCTTTCAATTTTGGAAAAAAGATTCAGAAATATCTTCTCCACCATCTTCACCAGAAAGAAGCCAATCATCTAATGATGATTGGATGTATAGTTCCGAATCGTTCCCTCGCTACGGGTCAGAGGATGAGCTTGATACAGACGACCCGTTCTGGGGGTCCATGGATGATACGAAATATCACTGTGAAGAGGAAGAAAGCGATACGGAAGACGAACACTGTCATAATATGGATGACGAATCTGATTATGATGGTGATGATGAGGATGAGTAGATTAGTACATTTAAATATGTATTTTGTTTTAAGAAATTTAAGTCTTTTTTGTAATGTTAATTGTCTTAATTATAAATTTTTTTATAATTTTAGTTTTACTGGTGGCACTGTTTTACTAATTTAATTCTTATGGTTGTTGGAACATGGATACGGGGCAAATTATAATGGGTTGTGTCAAACTTACATGTCAACAATGTGATCCAATGTCTAAGTCACAAAAATGTTAAAACTAAATAAAAGGGTATACACTGCAACTAATGTCGCAGTCAATAACAAAAATTCATAATCAGCGACTGAGATAAATAAATTGTAAACTGCGACCTAGGTCACAGTCTAAAATTGAAAGGGTCCAATTTTCAAAATATACAATTTAATTTTAATCATATTTCATCATATTAAACTAGTAACATAATTAAAGAACTTAATGCAATATTTCATTCAAAGTTGAGAATAAACAATCCAACTTTCTCATGAAATTTAAACTGCGACTCTGGTCGCTGTTATGAAAATACACTACTCTTTCGGCAACTGCTGTAAACTGCGAGAAAGTCAATGTCAAATAGTAAATATGAACTGCGACCATGGTCGCAGTCTATATTCAGTGAACTAAAACATAATATAATAACAAGAGACAGGAGACACTTGAAAAGCAACAAAAATTTTCCACTGAAATGAAAATCTGCGACTCCGGTCGCAGATATGAAAATACACTTCTTATATTTGCGACCAAAGTCGCTTTCAAATATAGTCAAATATGATCTGCGACCCTGATCATAGTCTATGTTCAATGAACTAAAAAGTAAAATATATATGCATGTTATATTGTCGCAGTGAAATTTTAAAGTACAACTGCTGACAAAAGTACAGTGGATGGGAAGCACTTGAAAACTGTCAAAAAATGTTATTACACTGTGACCTAGGTCGTAGTACTTGAAATGCCTCGTTCTTTAACAATGCGACCATGATCGCAGATGATGACTGAAGATGTAAAAATGAAAACTTTATTCGTTTCAGGTAGACGCAACATGAAACTATTTCCTCTGCAATTAAAAAGGTAAGGTAAGAATTTGAAACATCAAACTTTTAATTAAATTATATAACAGTTTAAATTTCATACCAATAATGGACAACCAGTCCTGTAATGGCCCAATTGTTGACAGTTTCCACACTTTCGATGTTTTACTTCCTTCTGTGATAGAGAATCTTCAAAATCAGACTTAAACCTGAATGCACCTCTAGACCTCCCCTTGGTTAGTACAGGACCAATTGGATCGCGTATATTCAATTCTTCACCATCCCGCAGAACAACGACGGATCCACTGGAACCAATATTTGTTTTAGACTGTGATGATTGATAATTTACTGACGTGCCTTTGTATTCATTACTGGTTCTTCAGCAAATCTATCCAAAACAGCATCCAACTTTGAAAGATGGATATCAGAATCGGCCACCATTTCAAGAATTGCATTAAATTTGAAACGAAGTGTCCACAGTCTAGCCGTCCCTTGAGTGTCTTGAATGGGAAAAGACCTAATGCCATTTTCAATTGCAACATTTTTGTAACGCGCATCCATCCTCCATCTCTGTAATGTATAGGATTCTGGTATGTGTGTAACGTGATTGCGCCACCACACGCACAGAACATGTCTACAAAGAATACCCTCTGTTTCGAATAATGAGCAACTACAAGAGACATCAAGTTCATCAGAATTCTCATACTGACCTTTTCTCATGTGTCTTTTGATTCTGAAAATTCAACAACCAAATATTTTGCTCCAGGTCCATCGTGTTTCAACTCTTCTGAAAAAAGTGTCATCACAACTACCCATTCCTTTTGGAACAACTGAAAAATCTTCGGGGTATACAACTTTAAAACCTGTATCTCATATGGATTCGATGTACAATTGGGCACATAATTCAACCCCCGAAAGTCTTGTTAAGATTCAGAACTACGACGGGCAGCGACAGCTTTATCATATTGGTGGACAAATTCAACTAGTTTCGTGTTTGCATTCACAAAACCATTAAAGAAATTAATACTCTCAGACCACTGACTGGTTGTCATCCAAGCACAGAATATATCCTTGAGATATGCATTACCTCAGTGTCCACGCAATCTGTACATCTTTAACAACCAACTGTCTTCTTCTTCTTCTAAATGATATTTTTCATTCATCAGTCTCCATCGTTCCTCGCATGTGCTTATATCACGGGAGTTGTACCAAAGATGAAAATCAGAGACAAAATCTTCTCCATACTTGTTCGTCATCGGGATTTGTTGCCCGGCAATATGTTTCCGTACATGCCAAAAATAATACGGTGTCGAGTAGTTGGAAAAATCATCTTGATGGCATCACTGATTTAGGCATCCTGATCAGTAATAATTACCTTTGGTACAACTCCGTGCATGCATTTAAGCCATTTATTGAATAACCACACAAATGTATCCCTCTGCTCATCCGCAAGCAATGCACAGTCAAACAAAATTTACTGGCGATGATGATTCACTCTAGTGAATGGAGCAAATGACAGGTTCAAGTGATTAGTCATGTATGTTGTGTCAAAAATAATCACATCACAAAAACTCGGATAGAAGAAATTGCTCTTCCATCAGCCAAAAAATGCTTCTAAGTGTGCCCGCATTGTCAACTTCACTGGTAAAGAAAAAATCTGGATCAGACTCGGCTTTTTCTTGAAAATATTTGATGATCGAAATAAACTCATGGCCAACGTTACTTCTACGGTGACGAGTAAAATCAATAACTTGTTGCTGGCTTACTTCTTCACAATCTTCTCCGTGATTCATTGCATTAACACGGAAAATATTTGAAGAGCGAATTCCTACATCAACCAAATTGCTCATAATGTTTCGCTAATCTTTGATCGATGTGTCTAATGAGAGTAATAGTGATGGACCTTATCCGGGCTTGATAATTCATATGAATGAGAATCAACAAACTTGGTAACAACCCAAGATCTTCTGTCAAATAAAAAACGAAGACGCACATGCATCTCAGCAGGACACGCTACTCTAGTGTCGATTCGTCGACTGACTGTAAGCTCATTGTGTCTTTTGTCACACAACTTCTTCACACCCTCCTTGTTACAACAAAATTTTCTGCAAAAACTTCATAAGGAGGCCTCCGTGACTTATCTATTCCTTTTCTTCTCACGCCAAAACTCTGTTCCTTACATAAGAATTGTAGAAGTTGTATGCTTCATCATCCGTGAAAAACTGTTTCCCTAAAAACAGATTGAGCTTCCAGATATTTCTTCATGTGAATTCAAATCCTACAAAAATAAATTGCTGAACTATATAAAAACAAATAATTGAATGTCACACATCTGAACTGTAATAACGAAAATTGTGACCAAGGTCGCAGATGTAAAGAAATCTGTAACTTCTGAATAATAGACTGCGACCAAGTCGTAGTTTTCCGTATGTCCAGGTTTTTTAGAACGTGAATAATAACTGTGCAACTCTCTCATTAGTATATACTGCGACCTTAAGTCGTAGTTCTTAAAATTTAGTGTATAAGATAAATATAATTGACATGGACACGTGTCAGAACTATAATAAATAGGGTTGCGACTAAGGTCGCAGTTATAAAGCTCTCTTTGACAACCGGAAAAATATTTTTAATACAAACTGCAACTGTGGTCGCAGTTAGTAAAATTTAGTGTATTAAATTTGCGGTCGCAGTTCATAAATTTTAGTGTATTAAATTAAATAGGTGAAACTGAGATCGCATTTAACAAAACTGTGAAATTCTTTCTGAAAAAAAGAATTTAGAACAAGTGATTATATTGTTCTGTAAAATAGAATCTAGGTCGCAATTTCATATACGCTACACAAAAAATCTTCTACATTTAAGAAATTGCGGGAAAAAATTATAAAATAATAAGCTCTTGATCAGCATGCAAAGATCTCAACCCTTCAATACTTTCAATATTCTGAGAGAGTTGAACCAGATGATATATGATCCATATTTAGATCGGGAGATAGAGATCGCTTACGACTGCGACCAGAATTGGCAGGGGAAGTGGACTGCTCCGACGTCGACATTAAAATAAAAAAGGAGAAAAACCTGATCCGGAAATAGCTATTTTCAGAAAAAACTTTATGGCAGGAAAAGCAAACCCTAAATCTGACAACGAGCGTTAAAGAAATAGGGAAAATAATAATAAACAATTGCGGGATAAGTACCCTTTACCGATGGGCATTTAGTAATTTAACGTATATCAATAAGTGGGCCGCCAACTTATTGGTGGGGCAAATATTGTGCCACGTCACCGCAGGCTGAGAGAGACTCTCAGCTGTCGGCTGATATACATATTTCTGATAAATATATGGGGTAAAGTGTTCCTAGTGTGTCTCCTTAGTTATCTAAGGAGTCAACTCAAAACCTCACCATAGACCATCCCTACGGATGATCCGCTCCTCCTATCTTGATCTACATGTCATAAAGCAAGTGTGTACAAAAGATCACGTAATGTTGATGCAGTATCCATACTGCACCAATGTCCTAGTTTTTCAAAATTAACCATGTCCCTGTGTTCATATCGTGCCATATCCATATCATATATCCGTGTCTATGCTTCATAGTTTCAATGTATACCAAAGGGTTCTTCTTAAGATACAGAGCTTTCTGTTACCCACATGACCCCGCAAGCTATACAGGTCCACGATCTGATCAAAAGCTCCCTCCTTACCTTGTTTACAATAAGGTATTAACTTTGATGAATTCACCTTTTGAGTCAAAATAAAGATGCCAAGTATCACCTTCCTTCATACACTAAGGATAAAGATAAGCAAACTAAGCTGTCCAAGCGCACAACCAATAGCCATGAATAATTATCACTAATTTCTCCTATTGTGTATACGTATTTAATCCAATTGTTTTTTTTGACTTACGACATAGATGTTGGACGATCTGCATCAGGAATAGCTCTAGGCACATCCAGGAAGCTCGACTATTGGTTATTTGAACTACTAGGAAACTGCATTGGAACCAAAGGGGAGGAGGCTCGGTCATTTCGTACAGTCATGACACCATTTTGCAAGTTTGCAGTGTTTGAACCTGGTGAACTTCCAGATTGTTGTGTTGGTAGTTGGCTACCAAATAACCCTGCAACCACCAAAAAATGATAAGTTTCATTTCTGAGTTCTGATAGTAGAAGTTTACCATAAATGTATTAAATAAACATGAGAAAAGGATTGCACCGCCTTCCATTTAACTCTAAATTGTATAAAAAATTTAGCAGCTAGACCAATGTGGTTCCATTTGGTGAGTAGGCTTGTATCTAGGAAGTGAATGCAAGTCTCTGCCTGCCAAGTGGCCTTCCAGATTGTACAGGAAGGCCCAACCTTGCCCAAAGTTGCCCTGGACAGAATTTTGGCCCCAACTGAGAGACGATTAATGTAAAAAGTTCAGTTACGGTTCTGTCATGCTCCATAATTGACCCCTCTTTGACAGGGCATGGATTTAATAAGGATGATAACAATCTTGGTGATAACAATCTTGGTCTTTCTCTATGATGCTTGAAACAAGAATTGAAGGTTTAAATTACAGATCCTATTCCATGCAAAGTTTTCGAATGAGAATAATCTTTCTCCAGTTATTTGACAGGGCATGGATTTGATAAGGATGATAACAATCTTGTTCTTTTCTCTATGATGCTTGAAATAAGAATTGAAGGTTTACATTACAGCATATCAGGTTCATATGTCCATGCAAAGGTTTCGAATGAGAATAAATTTCTTCTCAGTTATTTGCCATTATATTATACGGTGCCACTTAGCTCGTACATTTCTTCAATATATCACATAGAGTAATCTGCCTAAAGCATATTTCCATCAAAATTTTAGTTGTCCAATAAAAGATGAGTAAATAAATGTCCAATTATAAGAACCCTAGTTGCACCAGTGGACAAATGAACTATCAAAATTATTGGGCTGACAATGCATCAAAGAATGATTAGCTACAGGTAAATAAATCTTTGCTGAGGTGAAATGAAATGAAATAATCTGTTCTGCAATACAGAAACAAAGACTAAAAGAGAAGGGAACAGAACAGAAAGATTGGGCATGCTTTGTGTTTGTGCAACATTCAGAGTTTCTGCCAGAGATTTTCATCATAGCCAACACTTTTAATGAACTTCATTATGCATATATGCTTTCAGGAAAGTGCCAATAACATAGACAAAAAACACTGAAGATCTACTGAAATCAAAAACAAAAAAGAGGCAGAAACAACACATGAAAGGTGGTACTCGTTAAGGCAACTAGACTTTTGAGAACGTGTTATGCACGTGCAAGTTATCTTCTAATTAAATAATATATTTCTTATTTTAAAGACTGTATTATAATTCTTATTATATATTATTGTAAGTTAACAGATTAATCACAATTTACTACAATTTCTATGACATAATCAACCCTTGTTATCTTACATTGTCCTTTAAATTCTTAAGATTTCAAGAGTATTACTATGTTTGAAAGTGATTGTGATTTTGAAAGGGAAATGGTTCTAGGAATGAATCAAGATGCATCTCCTCCAGACTAAATGAAGAAAGAAAAAAAAAATACTGAACAAATGTAGCAGTTGGCGTGAGTAAATCTTTGAATAAGTATTTAAAGTTTAAATCAATGACTAGCATAGACTACGTGAGAACACAGAATTACCAAATCAATAAAAGATAGAAAAACACAAACAAGAGTGTCAAGACCATCAAGCAACACTCCATACTTATAGTGCATTTGATTACAAAGAGCAAACTCTCATCACACCTGAATTGCCAAACTGCATCTGGAGTCCACCAGAAGTTTGGCCATTATGCTGGAGAAAATTATGCTGACTAAAGAAAGAATTGGGTGGAGTCGCTGGTGCCTGAGGCCTGAAAATGAAAATGTAATTACAAATTGGCACTTAAATAAACCATATTGATTGCTTGCCACTAGATCATGTGAAAATTGAAGAAACTTGAAGTGGTGTTCTTGCCTGACATTGGATCCACAATTAGTTGATGCCCCCAGTTGACTGAAACTGGAAAACAAAGGCGCTGCATTACTTTGAGCAGGTGTGTTATTTTGAATAACCATTGAAGGTGTGTTGCTGGCTCCAGGAGTGAGGTTTGCCTGAGCTGAACCAGGATTTGGTAGTACGTACGGAGTTTGCAGCAACCTGTCAAACTCAGCACACTTCAAATTGTACAAGTTTCTCTCTCTTTCAATCTGTGCAAAACAAACGGAAATTTAGTCAAGACCATATTGCACTGCAAGTTTCCCTACACAAACAGGTCAAGAACTTAGACTATGTAAATCTGCAGTTATATACTTATATGGGGCAACTTTTATATTGTTAAAGTATTAAACTACGAAGAACTACATGTTTATTGATACAAAGAAATACAAAAAGACAATTATATAGAACTATGAGAAATTCAATCCTTGTATAGATACCATACAAAGCCAAGTCCTCTTCAAACTGCAACTCATAATACTAGTAGGACTCTATAAGACTCTAAATACTATTAACTATTAAGACTATGAACAACAACTCTATAAAGAAATAGAAAACCCTAAAGAGTTATTGATTGATAATAAAGGAGAGACAATACATATATATAATAAAAGTGATGAGTATGGGTCTATTGGGTAGAAGCCCAATAGCTCAATAACCAATAACCCAATAACTATTCTAACACTCCCCTCAAGCTGGAGCATAAATGTCAACCATGTCCAGCTTGCTACATAAGACAGAAAACACCTTTGGAGAAGCTGCTTTGGTAAGTAGATCTGCCAACTGCTTTGAAGATGGAGTAAACGGGAGAGAAATCACCTTTTTGATCCATGCATCTTTGACTAGATGACAGTCAACCTCTATATGCTTAGTCCTCTCATGAAACTCTGGGATTTTTGTGCGATATAAATAGCAGACTGATTATCACAAAACATAAACATAGGGCCAAGATGACTAAAATCAAACTCCAATAACAGATTTTTCAGTCACATCATTTCACAAGTAGTATGGCCATGGCACTATACTCAGCCTCTGCACTGGATCTAGAAACATCTTGTTTCTTGCTACTCAATATCACCAGATTTCCTCCAACGAATGTGCAATAACCAGTAGTGGACTTCCTATCTCCCTTATCACCAGCGTATCCTGAGTCAGAATAGCCAAAAATGTGAACATGTCCATGTTTCTTGTACGACCTTTTTCAGGAAAGGCAAGAATCTTCAGAGTAGCTGTCCAGTGAACCTCTCTAGTCTGATGCATAAACCTACTCAGTACTCCAATTGCAAAGGTTATATCTGGCCTAGTAACTGTCAAGTAGATCAACTTCCCAATCAATCTCCTATATTGTCTAGGGTCATCAAGTAGTTGACTATTATCACACCATAAATCTACATTTGCTTCCAATGGAGTGCTAGCAGGTTTGCACCCAACATGCCAGTTGCCTCAAGGAGATCAAGTGTATACTTCCTCTGAGATAGAAGTAAACCATGCTTTTGATAAGCAATTCAATCCCAAGAAAATATCTTGGCTTTCTCATATCCTTCGTCACAAAATGTCATTTGAGATACTCTTTTCTGTTAAGGCCACAGAGCCACTCCCAGTTAGCAAAATGTCATCAAATTCACAGCCAGACTCAGTACGATGAACAAACACTGAGTGATCTGAATGACAATGAGCATATCCAATACCAGAAATAACCATGCTGAACTTTCTCAAGCCATGCCCTTGGACTCCGTTTGAGTCCATTGATCGCCTTCCTAAGTCTACAAACAGTATCTCAACCTAAGCAATATACCCTGGACGTTGCTCCATATAAACTTGCCCCTTTAAATCCCCATAGAGAAAGGCATTATTGACATCTAGTTGAAATAAAGGTCACTCCATATTAACAGTAACAGAAAACAAAATTCGAATGGAGTTCAACCGAGCAACTGGTGAAAAAGTCTCAAAGTAGTCTACGCCATATGTCTGAGTATATCCTTTGGCAACAAGTTTGGCCTTATATCTATCCATTGAACCATCAAGGCGATACTTCAAGGTATAGACCCATCGACAACCTACAACAACAGAATCTTTAGGTGCAGAGATCAATGATTAAGTGTTAACCTGCACACAAAAATACAGAATTTTAGAACTTACGAATAAAGAGTGCAAGTACTCAATTCTACCGCTATAGCAAGTGGCTATGTGGGTCGTAATCCACAAGGAGGGACTAGCGATGGAAGCTTTTTAGTAAGTTCTTTTTTATGCTACAATCAATGGTTAAAGATCTTTTAGTTCTTTAAAAGAAAAGAAAAATAGATTACAGTTAAGTTAAAAAGAAAGTGGAAGATTGAGAAGGTGGAGAAAATGGAAAATAAATTTATACAAAGAAATTAAAAGAGTGATAAAAGAGTTGGGAGATTGTGGTGTTGGTGATCTAAACTAAATTAAAGAAAAAAAGTTAAACCTAAAAAATTTACTTAACTCTTCAGCGCCTGCTTACCTTTGACCCGTATCGACGATGTACCTTTATTTGAAGGCAAGCGAAGCATGACAAATAGGATCTTCCTCATTCCCGATTTACACTATGAAATGAAGGGGCAAGCTATACTACCATAAAAATGGATATCCATCACCATAAGCCATCAACAGCACTTGCAAGGGCAAAACAACTTCGAGGCTATTGGAGTCATTTGGATTTACAAACACAGACGAGGAAAGCAAACAAAAACAAGAATAGAAAAGAAAAAAAACTTCGATTCGATTCAAATAACAATGAAGAAAAGATTAGTTACACCGGTGTCACCCTCAGTACAAGCTTGTTCTCATTCCTCCATGAAAATCTCCTCTCCTCTAGTTACATAAAGAAAATAAAAATTACATAAAAAAAATTAAAAACTTAAGTTACAAACTACAAATTAGCCTAACTTCTACTCTATGCTTGGTTATTCCCTGTGGTCTCTGAAAACTAGTATTTATAAACAAAAACCCAACGGGGAGGATTGTATGAAGATAGGGGGAGCAAACGCTCCCCAAATGCCCCAACAAAGCCGCAGAAACGCGGCTTTTGCCACGTTTCCGCGACAAGGGTATACCCAGGTGGCCACACCCAGGGTGGTACTCCCGGCTTTCGCGATATGACTATCTGGTTCTGAATTTTCCATTTCAGCTCTTGGATTTAATGAAACTGCCTTTGATCTTTGGCTTTAACCAATTGATTTGTGAAGATTTATTTTAATCGATTTTCAATCGATTTTATCTTCTCTGATCTGCCTTGATCTGTCCTGATTTTCTGATTTCGAATTAATTTGAATTAAATCATACATTTGATAGACCTAGGAGACAATTTATCTAGGCCTGGAGACAAATCTTGGACAAAACATGTACAATCAAAAACACACGGAGGAACTGAGAAGATATTTTTGCCAGGATATAGACATGACAAAAGGATTTTACCATGAAGAATTGAGGAGGGCATCCTATTAATCAAACGACAGGCGCTTAACACTGCATCAGCCCACAAATACTTCGGAACATGCATATGATTCATCATGATTCGAGCAACATCTAGGATGTGTCTGTGTTTGCATTCTGCAACACCATTCTGTGGGACGTAAGACAGCAAGATGTTTGATGAATAATCTCATTCTTAGAACAAAAAAGAGACGCGTCATTTTTCATATATTCTAGGGCATTGTCAATACGAAGCACACGGATAGAGGTAGAAAATTGAGTTTTTATTTCAGTATGTAAAAATTTGATGACACCAGAAACTTCAGATCTCTCTTTTAGCAAATATAGCCAAGTCATACGAGAGAAATCATCAACAAAGATAAGAAAATATCTAAAACTTTTGGATGAAGGCACACAACTAAAACCTCAAACATCAAAATGAACTAACTCAAAAACAAAACTACTACGGTTATTGACTCCACTTGGAAAAGAGACACGATGATGCTTGCCCATCTCACAAGACGCACAACCAAGTGTAGAGAAAGAAGACTCAACAGAAATTACCGACCGAAACTTCTGCAATGAAGGATGACCCAAACGCCAGTGCCAGAGTAGAATAGGATCAGGCTGACCTGCAACTAAGCCAGTAAGGAACACTCCGTCATTCAAATAGTACATGCCTCCTCTTTCATGACCTGAACCAATCCTCCTCCCAGTTGTCATGTCCTAAAAGACACAGTAAGAAGGAAAAAAGGTTACACTGCAGTTATGTTATTTAGTAAACTGGCTGATGGATAACAAGTTTATAGAATTTTTTGGAACATATAACACATTTTTAAGGTTCAAAGATGAAGTAGCCTGAACTACCCCATCATCAAGGACAGGAGATTGTATACCATCAGCAATGCTATCAAAAGAAAATTGAGTGGAAAGATATAAAGAGGTGAATTTGTCCTTAATACCTGTCATGTGAGATGAGGCTCCTGAATCTAACATCCAAAGTCTGTGAGGAGAGGCAATATAGTTGATGAATGACATGTCTGATAGAACTTGAGCTGACATAACCTGTCATACTCGTCCTGTAATATCTGAACAGTAGGAGCACCATAAGGCGCAGAGACAGTATCCGAGAGAACATGAGCAGTATCATCAGAGAGCCAAGATGGAGAAACAAGAGAGGATGAAGTACTTGAGACAACCGACATCACAACCAGTTATAAAATCACCAGAAAGATAGCCAGTAGTAGCAGTAAACAACTAGTAATGAAGAGAAACAAGTAACTTAATTACCAGATAATAGCATAAACAACTTTAAATAGCCAGATCAGATGTAAAAAAATCTGATTTTTGAGCAGTAAACAGAGTAGATCTCACCAGAGAAGTCTTGTAGAGCATCAAAGAAGCCAGATCAGATGTAAACAGATCAGATCTCACCAAACAAGTAACTTAGTTACCAGATAATAGCATAAACAACTTTAAATAGCCAGATCAGATGTAAAAAAAAACTGATTTTAAGCAGTAAATAGAGTAGATCTCACCAGAGAAGTCTCGTAGAGCATCAAAGAAGACCAGATTGAAGTAAAAATCTGATTTTTAAGCACTAGACATATCAGATCTCACCATGGGAGTCTCGTAGAGCATCAAGGAATCCCTATCAGATCTAAAAATCCAATTTTGAAGGGTTGTGGCAGCTGTTGGAGCAAAAAGAGGCGGTGGCGGGGCTGTTTTGGAGGTGGCGGTTCTCTTGGAGGATGTGGAGATGGTGGCGGGGCAGTTTTGGAGGTGGCGAGGCTGTTTTGGAGGTGGTGAGGCTGTTTGGAGAGTGGAGGTGGTGGCGGCAATGCTTGAAAGATGTGGAAGGAGAAAAAGATGATGGATTTCAATGTTAGGGTTTACTTTACTCTGATACCATGTAGAAAAATAGAAAACTCTAAGGAGGAATTGATTGATAATAAAGGAGAGACAATACATATATATAATAAAAGTGATGGGTATGGGTCTATTGGGTAGAAGCCCAATAGCTCAATAACAATAGCCCAATAACTATTCTAACAAACTCTCTTAATTAACTAAGTATATATTATATCTAATATCCCCCCCCCCCCCCCAAAAACTCATGATGGCTTGATATTGAGAGTTTGCCTAATATAAACTGAAAGACAAATGTTGAAACTATTGAAAAGTTGAAAACGAATACTGAATTACTAACGCCACTAATTAATTTTAATGTAAATGCTAAGTTAGTGATGCAGATGCTACACTGCTGAAATGTAAACCAAACCAAACCAGGCAGAAGTTACAAACCTAACCAAAACAAATCTAAACCAGAATGAACCAAAGAAAACCAAACAGAGCTGAACAAAAAACTAAACCGAATCTAAAGCTCAAACAAAAATCTCTCTGATCCGCCCTAGGATCTCAAAGTAACTCAAATGAATATCTCTCTAATCTTTTCTTGAAATCTCGAACTATGATACTCGACAATGTTTCTAATCTTCTCTTGAGATCTGAAACTACAACACTCGACAAGTCTCTGACCCTACTGGGATCTAGTACATACACTCCATGAGATCCTCCTTTAGTGTCTAATCACATACATACAATGAGATCCCCCTTGGGATCTAAACAAAAATAACATCTAAGAATCACAGATTGCAAAGAATTCACTTTTGCCTTTTTTTATACTAAAAATTAGATCTAATTTAATAGGATCATATTGGATCTAATATGATCAGATCCAAGAAGAAAAGAGGAGAAAATGGTGATGAACTGTTGGAGGCAGTACTATAGCTGTACCGTAGCAGTATTGTAACAGCAATATTACTGTAGTGGCAATACTGTAATGACAGAAGTTAAGGAAGATGGTGTTCGCTATTTAGATAGACAAGAACGTGGTGGTAATGTTGGTGGAAGGTGACAATACTAGTGGTGATTTGAATCAAAACCCTATATGATGTGGGACGGAGGGGATTTAGGATTTGTGGTGGGGATTTTGTAGAACTGGGGAGAACAAGAGGGGAAAAATAAAGATATGATCCTGAATCGCAATCCGAATCTTGACTTCACTGCAAATAATTCAATCCATGAGATCAAAATCAATACTTAAAGCAAATAGCTTCATTTTTTTATCAAAATCATTCAATTTCCCTTTTCAAAGATCACTACATGGCTATATATATAGCCTACAACATTCGAATTGTACGTATAATTATTGATAACATCAAATCTCACCAAATCTAACCAAATCTAATCACATCTAAATTCAAATAACTCCCAAATCTCAACCAAATCTAATTTAAATAAAAATCTCAAATTTACTAAAGCTAAACTGTTTATTTCCTTCATCATTCTCCCCAGCTTGAAAACATTCATCCCCGATGAATGTAGTGGTAAGTAGAAAGTATGCACAACTAGATTGAACCACATCACAAATCCTCAATCAGACCAACGTGGTGGTCGGAGAATCAACACTGATGCATCACAGCTGAACCAAGGTGGTGGAGGTAGAACTGGCTTACATGACCAACCGGCTGCGGTCGATGGTACCTCGAAAAAGTCACATGTAACATGCCGAGGCAAATCTTCCCCGCTGAAGACTGGACCGATTGTACTCTGTACCATAAAAAATCTGAACTCCTGTGAGCTTGTCGCCTCGAGAAGGATCTGCAAAGGATCGTATACATCAGGCGATCTCAGCGGTAAGGGAACCCTCACAGCTGTTGGCGAAGAAGGCACTAGCTCCATAGCAAACTCCGTTGGTAGGTCTGTTGAAGTCCCACAAGAGGTTCTTCTATCTCTGCCTGTGCCTCGGGCTCATTAACAACGGTTGGCCCTGACTCTGGCTCAGTTGCACTTTCTAATTCTGGCTCTGGCTCAGCTGCAATGTTGTTCTGATTCTGGCTCTGTGTCAATCTTTACAGCCTAACTTACTACATATCTCTCTGGGGCCTCCAAAGCTCAGTGCATATGTCAGTAATTGATCAGTTGTCGGGCTCTTGCCAGCATTGAGCTCTTTGCAGTCTGCATAAATAAGATGTGGAGCATACCGAGTACGAAAAAAACTTTGCAATCAAGACCAACATCGATAGAACTTATAGTTATCATTTACCTAATTATATGGCTCTTCCACCAACTTCATTGGCATAATGACACTTCTGCCCAGATGTTAGAGTGAAATAACTGAAGAAAAATTCAAGATTGCTTTCCCAGGTT